>CM064496.1:58558622-58578622 GCA_032716605.1 Paralithodes platypus | reverse complement strand
ATATATTAACTCTCTCTCTCTCTCTCTCTCTCTCTCTCTCTCTCTCTCTCTCTTTTAAAGGGGTACCTTATGTCCATCTGTCAATTGATGCCAACCTGGTTATAAATGCACAGAACTGCCATTGACTAAACATGAGAGAGAGAGAGAGAGAGAGAGAGAGAGAGAGAGAGAGAGAGAGAGAGAGAGAGAGAGAGAGAGAGAGAGAGAGAGAGAGAGAGAGAGAGAGAGAGAGAGCGAGAGAGAGAGAGAGACTATCTCAATAATTAATCATTTTAGCTACCATGTATCCTTCCCAAGCTTCATATAATCTTCTAAACGTAGCTGAAATCAAATGAAAAATACTTCCCCGGTACAGAAGGGGTTAACTAGCACGGTGGGTGAAGACGATGGGCGAATATGGGTGGGTGGGTGGGTGAATGTGGGCGGGGGAGGTGGGAGAACATAAATTAACCCTTTGAGTACCAGCGACGTGTGTTATCTTATATTCAAGCCGTAATTAGACGTTATCATGCGGCTTAGGAAGGATCTGCGGTAATTAAAAGGGTTGGTTGAGATAGTTTGAAGCCTTATTCTTGCTAGAGGTCCTTCCTAAGCTGAATAAAAGCGTCTGATATTTGCCACAATATAAAGAAATGTACGTCACCGGTACTGTATGGGTTAAGTGGAGTGGGTGAGTGGGTGAGTCAAATAGGTGGGTGGGGGTATAGTGGGTGAGGTGTGTGAATGTGGGTTGGGTGGGTGGGGTGGGGGTATATGTGGGTGGGGTGGGTGTATGTGGGTGAATGTAGGATAAAGTGAGTACGTATGAGGAGTAAAGCAGGTGGGTGTGTACAAAGTACAAAGGAGTACAAAGGAAATCAAGCAACAACAGATCTAGTGACCCTTCTAGGCTGCTTGTCCTCCAAAACACTGAGGATCAAGTGTCCAAACAGTGGTTTAGAGTGGGTAAGGGAACATTGGAAAGGGAACTACTGCCCTGGAACTAATGTCCGTGGCAGGACTAGGAAGTTAGTAGGGGACATATGGGTTAGTAACTGAGGGGAGGATAAAATAAAGTTATTCATTTACAAACGCAGTCAGTCGCGGGTTTGATGCGAGATATTTGTCTACGCGGAGTTTAAATGAATCAACGGTGCTGCAGTCTATAACGTCTCGGGGAAGCCCATTCCACAAGTTGACAACTCGATTGAAGAAGAAATTCTTAGATTCGTGTGAGTTAAAAGATTTACCAATAATTTTGCAACTGTTTCCCCGCGTGTAATTAGATTGGTCGATAGTGAAGTACTTACTACAGTTCATATTGTCGATGCCTTTGATGATTTTGAACACTTGAATTAAGTCACCTCTTAATCTGCGCTGAGTTAAAGGAAATAGATTTAATTCTCTAAGACGCTCTTCGTATGGTTTGTTCTTTAGGCTAGGTATCATTTTGGTAACTCTACGTTGAACTCGTTCTAGCTTGTTTATGTCTTTTTGGTAATAAGGGCACCAGGATTGAATTGAGTGTGATGGGGGAACGTAGACCCTGCTCCAAATTAGTAGTCCAGAAATCGTGAACCCTACCCTCTATAACTAGAAAAGGGCTAGAGCAAATGGGCTGTAAACCTCCACACCAGTTCCTTGGCTGACACTTCCCAAATGGGCTGTAAACCTCCACACCTGTTCCTTGGCTGACACTTCCCAAATGGTAGAATCATTAGGTGAATTTCTCTGATCGTTTGTGAGTTATAGAGCTTTATGTTCAAGAGATTTTGCCTACTTACTTTGAACAGGGTATAGTAGGGTGGGTGAATGGGGGTGTTGGGGTGGGGTGGGGTGTGTCAGTCCAGAGATTTAGTCAAAAGCAGAGTGGGGGGATCTACAGTAGAGGTGAAAGTTATTAAGGGTGAAGTACTGAGGGTGAAAGTACTGAGGGTGAAGGTACAATTTATACTCTTATGGGTACGAGGCCGGAGGGTGGAAAATAAGTGGAGGGGTTAGGGGGAGGTAGAGAATATGTAGAGTGGAAGGTAGAGGTTAAAAGTGGAAGAGTGGAAGATAGAAGTTTGAGAGTAAGTGGAAGGGTGGACAGAAGGTGGAGAATAAATAGAGAGGTTAAGGAGGTGGATAATTAGTAGAGGTTAGAGCGTAAGTGGAAGGGTGGAGAGAAGGTGGAGAGGTTAAGGAGGAGGTGGAGAGTGGAAGGCAGAGGTTAGAGAGTAAGTGGAAGATAGGTTAGAGCGTAAGTGGAAGGGTGGAGAGAAGGTGGAGAGGTTAAGGAGGAGGTGGAGAATAAGTAGAGTGGAAGGTAGAGGTTAGATAGTAAGTGGAAGAGTGGAAGATAGAGGTAAGAGAGTAAATGGAAGGGTGGGGAGAAGGTGGAGAATAAGTGGAGGGGTTAGGGGGAGGTGGAGAATAAGTACAGTAGAGGTTAGACAGTAAGTGGAAGATAGAAGTTAGAGAGCAAGTGGAAGAGTGGAGAGAAAAGATGGAGAACAGGGAAATTGGAAAAAAATCGCAAAATGAAGAAGTGAATAAATAATTATCAAATATGGCAGTAGAAAAAGAGTAAACAGGGCAATCTAAAAGAACTGGTGGGGTAGGAATGTAAAAATAAGTCAATTAAAACAAAAGGCAAATATCGATGGCAATAAAAAGTACGAAGACGAAGAATAGGGATAAAGAGAAAAGAAGAAGTAATATATACGAATGGAAATAAGAAAACAGAGAGGAAATTGAAGAAAGAAGTATATAACACAAGCATGCGTAAAGAAGGAAGGAGGGAAATATAATAAAGTAATAACAAATGTAGTAAAGAAAGAGTAGGCGAGAGTTAAATAGAATAAAGTAATATATAACTAAGTGACGAAATAATAGTAAAATAATGCAATAGAGAGTCACCAAGAGTTAAGGGGGGTGACCTGTTTTTGTTCTGTCCTTTTCTATCTTTCTCTGGCTTGTATCCATTTGACCCCATTCAGCCTACTGTTTTAAGACGTTTATCCTCATCCAGGTGTCAATTTTTTACTGGTGAGCGGTAGCGAGCCAGAATATTTTTTATTTTTGTTTTACAGCAGGCTAAATTTGTAAATTTTTCGATAGAAACATTTCTCCGGCGAAGCCGGATTTCTTCATATAATCCTGGCTCGCTATCGCTCGCCAGGAAGAAATTGACACCTAGATGGGGATAAACGTCTTAAAATAGTAGGCTGAATGGGGCCAAATGGATACAAGCCAGAGAAAGAGAGAAAAGGATAGAAATAACAAAAAGCAGGTCACCCCCCTTAAGTAGAATAGAGTAAAGACATAATAGTAAAAAAATGCAGGAGAGAGAGAGAGAGAGAGAGAGAGAGAGAGAGAGAGAGAGAGAGAGAGAGAGAGAAAAGAAGCGTTAAATAGAATAAAGCAATAACAAAGTGAAGAAATAATAGTAAAAGAAAGCAGTAGAGAGAGAGAGAGAGAGAGAGAGAGGGGGGGGGGGAGAGAGTAAGAGTAAACAAGCGTTAAATAGAATAAAGCAATAACAAAGTGAATAAATAATAGTAAAAGAATGCAGTAGAGAGAGAGAGAGAGAGGGGGGGGGAGAGAGAGGGGGGGGGGAGAGAGAGGGGGGGGAGAGAGAGAGGGGGGGGGGAGAGAGAGAGGGGGGGGGAGAGAGAGAGGGGGGGGGGAGAGAGAGAGAGAGAGTAAGCAAGCGTTACATAGAATAAAGTATTAGCAAAGTGAAGAAATAATAGTAAAGGAATGCAGTAGAGAGAGTAAGCCAAAGTTAAGTGGGACAAGGAAATCTGCAAGAGAGAGAGAGGGGGGTAGGAAAATACAACGGCGAGAAATATGCCCATGTAAACAACATAATTCTGGTGTGTGTGTGTGTTTATGTGCGTGTAGACGTGTGTGTGTAGTGGGTAATAAATCCTGGTGGTACACATGTGAGGATGTGTGTGTGTGTGTGTGTGTGTGTGTGTGTGTGTGTGTGTGTGTGTGTGTGTGTGTGTGTGTAAATGGAGGTGGACAAGAGTGATTAAGCACCTACACATATACACATCTTGTTTTCCTTTCTCCTTGTGACTTGTATATTGATTGTGCCGAACACCCCAAATCAAACATTTATATACATATTTTAACTAGCTTCATCTATAAGAATTTTATTTCCAATATAAAGTTTCACTATTTACATAATTAATGAAGACAACTTTCTCTACTCATAAAACTTATCTTAAGGGGAGGTTTTTAGTTGATTCCCTAGACTTCCATCAAGCTTAAAATTACTCCCCCTTGACCCCCTTTCAAGATAAATTTGTACATTTTTCGGTAGAAAATGTCCCGGCCAAAGGCCGGTTCCCCTTAAATTACAGGCTCGCTATCGCTCGCCAGGAAAAAAACGATACCTAAATGGCACGAATGGTTTTAAAATTGACAGAAATGGGGCGAGGGTTCTTAAAATCGCCAAAATAATGGGGCAAGCGTCTTTAAATCTCACAAGCAATGGGGCTAAACATGAGGGAGAAAGAGGTTCAGAAAAAAATCCTCCAGGTGGAAATCTCCCCTTAAGCTAGAGCAATACTGTATATTGATGTATGTATGTATGTGTGTGTGTGTGTGTGTGTGTGTGTGTGTGTGTGTGTGTGTGTGTGTGTGTGTGTGTTTATTGTGAAGCTTTTTTTAGGCACAGTCACATCATAAGCTAATAGGTAGAGTAACTATAATTGAACTAGGTAGGACAACCTGGAGAGTAGGGTGAGGGCTAGTCCTATCCAGACTGAGGTTTGGCATCCTCTACCCAACCTTGGCCATTCACTGTACTACTTTTCCTTGCAGGTTTTTAAACAATAATGACTATCTTGCCTTATTCTAATATCTTTGAGGTTCATTGCGTTTCCATAATGCATGTCCTGCCATAGAATACATACTAATAGGTGATGGTACAATACATACTAATAGGTGATGGTACAATACATACTAATAGGTGATGGTACAATACATACTAATAGGTGATGGTACAATACATACTAATAGGTGATGGTACAATAATAGGTGATGGTACAATACATACTAATAGGTGATGGTACAATACATACTAATAGGTGATGGTACAATACATACTAATAGGTGATGGTACAATACATACTAATAGGTGATGGTACAATACATATTAATAGGTGATGGTACAATAATAGGTGATGGTACAATACATACTAATAGGTGATGGTACAATACATATTAATAGGTGATGGTACAATAATAGGTGATGGTACAATACATACTAATAGGTGATGGTATAATACATACTAATAGGTGATGGTACAATAATAGGTGATGGTACAATACATACTAATAGGTGATGGTACAATACATACTAATAGGTGATGGTACAATACATACTAATAGGTGATGGTATAATACATACTAATAGGTGATGGTACAATACATATTAATAGGTGATGGTACAATACATACTAATAGGTGATGGTACAATACATACTAATAGGTGATGGTACAATACATACTAATAGGTGATGGTACAATACATACTAATAGGTGATGGTACAATACATACTAATAGGTGATGGTATAATACATACTAATAGGTGATGGTACAATACATACTAATAGGTGATGGTACAATACATACTAATAGGTGATGGTACAATACATACTAATAGGTGATGGTACAATACAGTTAAGTGGGACATAGGCCGGTTTTCCGGACCACTTTCTCCCTCATGTTTAGCCCCATTAGTTTTCATATGCTAAGATATTTGCCCCATTAGTTAGTCGATTTTAAGACCTTTCGACCCATTTCTTTGTCAATATTTAGACCTTTCACGCTATTTAGGTGTCGAATTTTTCTCTGGCGAACGATAGTGAGCCTGTAATGTTGGCCGCGACATTTTTCACAAATTAATCTAGAAGAGGGATCTAATGGATTTTTTTTTTTTAATTTGATGGAGGTCTAGGGAGGAAAATAGAACAATAATGAATACATGCAAAAATCCCTCGAAAAGTGAACCATCTCCCCTTAAGTGTACACATCACGACGCAACCATTTGAATTAGTATCGAACGGAAATGTGACAATACAATGGTTTAGTATAGCCCAGATGCTTCAGGACTTGGCTTTAAAGGGAGGTTTTTAGTTTGGTCCCTAGATATCCATCAAGCTTAAGATTACACCCCCCTGAGCCCCTTTCAAGATAAATTTGTACATTTTTCGGTAGAAAAATGTCCCGGCTGAGAGCCGATTCCTCTTAAATAACAGGCTCGCTATCGCTCGCCAGGATAAAATCGACACCTAAATGGCACGAAAGGTTTTAAAATTGACAGAAATGGGTCGAAAGTTCTTAAAGTCGTCAAAATAATGGGACGAACGTCTTAAAATTAGAAAAGCAATGGGGCTAAACACGAGGGAGAAAGGAGTCAAGCAAAAAATCCCTCAAGTGGATATCTCCCCTTAAAGGTTCAGTCTAGATATTTACGAAGCTGATGATTTACCTAAACACCTTCATAAAATAATTGATTGAAAGTCATTGTTAATTCTGAAAAGTATTTAACATAATTATACAGTTAAGTATCTGACATTTTGAAGGGATTGCTTTATCCAATTTCCACGAAGTAATATCCATCAGCAGCTTTCGCAACATCGTTTTAACCATAATATTTTTAAACGTCACTTAAGGGGAGGTATTTAGTTTGTTCCCTAGACCTCCATCAAGCTTAAAATTACACCCCCTTGAGTCCCTTTCAAGATATATTTGTACATTTTTCGGTAGAAAAATGTCCCGGCCGAAGGCCGGTTCCTCTTAAATTACAGGCTCGCTATCGCTCGCCAGGATAAAATTTACACCTGAATGGCACGAAAGGTCTTAATATGGGGTGAAAGTTCTTAAAATCGCTAAACTAATGGGGCAAACGTTTTATAATATCAAAAGCAATGGGGCTAAACATGAGGGAGAAAGGGGTCAAGAAAAAAATCCCTCAAGTGGAGATCTCCCCTTAAGTGGTTTCCTAAACCTTCATAAACGAAATATGCAAAGACAAATAGCGATCTTCCTGAAATTGGATGGGATTTAGTCCCTTTATCACAAATTATCAATTAGTTATTTGATCTTCATTCGATATAGGAGGGTTGGCAGCACCCTTCCAAATGCTTTAAATACGGGAGTTAAGCCCCGGATGTCTGGCTTAAGGGGAGGTTTTTAGTTTGGTCTCTAGATATCCATCAAGCTTAAGAGTACACCCCCTTGAGCCCCTTTCAAGATAAATTTGTACATTTTTCGGTAGAACAATTTCCCGGCTGAAAGCCGGTTCCTTTTAAATTACAGGCTCGCTATCGCTCGCCTGGATAAAATCGACATCTAAATTGCACGAAAAGTCTTAAAATTGACAGAAATGGGTTGAAAGTTCTTAAAATCATCAAAATAATGGGGCGAACGTCTTAAAATTAGACAAGCAATGGGGCTAAACATGAGGGAGAAAGGAGTCAAGAAAAAACTCCCTCAAGTGGAAATCTCCCCTTAAGTGAGCATACCAGTAGATTACTGGCATAATGTAAGTTAACGGTAAATATATATAAGGATTCATGGACCATTCAAGTTAAGGGGAGATTTCCACTAGAGGGACTTTTTTCTTGACCCCTTTCTCCCTCATGTCTAGCCCCATTGTTTTTGAGAGTTTAAGACGTTTGCCCCATTAGTTTGGTGATTTTTAAGAATTTCCGCCCCATTCTGTCAATTTTAAGACCTTTCGTGCCATTTAGGTGTCGATTTTATCCTGGCGAGCGATAGCGAGCCTGTAATTTAAGAGTAATCGGCCTTTGGCCGGGACATTTTTCTACCGAAAAATGTACAACTTTATCTTGAAAGGGGGACAAGAGGGTGAAATTTTAAGATTGCTGGAAGAGTAGGAAACAAACTAGAAACCTCCCCTTAAAGCAATTGGTGTGAGCAAGATTTGAACGTCAGCAAATTACTGGGGCGAGTTAATGGTGGGAAGAATTGGAGGAAGTTCGCTGTACGAATCAAAGATAACAATACATTACAGGCAATCAATCGCTAAGACAAAATGTTTATTGAATTGAACTGCAATAATAAATGTTGTTAGGCTATCCATTTGAGAACGAGAGGTTCTTTCAAAGCTGGTTAACCCTTTCAGTACCGGTGCCCTCGTAGCTAAATTCTGGCAACTATTAGACGATTTTATTGAATTTAAAAATTACCTCCAGCCATTAATATGCTTTGCAGTATCTCACTTGCCCCTTTTCACTATCACAGCTCCTTTTTAAACTGCCTAAACTCGTCTATAGATAGCTAGAATAAAAAAACATGAAGTGTTTTTTAAATTGAGAAATATATATAACATGAGCTATGCGAGTGTAATGTGAACACAAAATAGGGTTATACATGATACAGCTACATTACGTTAGGGTGCATTAAGGTTAACAGCACTTGCATATACATAGGAGTAAGATTATGATGTGCGTAAGAGTATGAGGTATGTGGATGAGGTATGAGGTATGTGGATGTATGTGGATGTATGAGGTATGTGGATGTATGAGGTATGTGGATGTATGAGGTATGTGGATGTATGAGGTATGTGGATGTATGAGGTATGTGGATGCATCATACGCACCAAATAAGGGTGATATGAACTAACTAAGACAGGTGAGACAGGTAACAGTACAAGGTAAAAGGTTAATGGGTGAACCAGAACACTGAGCATGAAGGGGGGGGGGGGGGGGGGAAGGTGAGGGGGACAGGGGGGATAATAGAGTATTCCTGGACCCCCTTCTCCCTCGTGTTTAGCCCCATTAGTTTTGCGATTTTAAGACGTTCGGCCCATTAGTTTTACGATTTTAAGACGTTCGGCCCATTAGTTTAGCGATGTTAACACCTTTTGCCCCATTTCGTTGTCAATCTTAAGACCTTTCATGCCATTTAGGTGTCAATTTTATCCTGGCGAGCGATAGCGAGCCTATAATTTTAAGAGTAACCGGCCTTTGGCCGGGAAATTTTTCTACCGAAAAATGTACAAATCTATCTTGTCTAGGGGGTGTTTTTCTAAGTTTGATGGAGGTCTAGCGAGGAAACTAAAACATAATTTAATACATGAATTAATAGAGCTCCCCCAAAAAAACAAAAAAAAACAAGTAACTATCCCCTAAATGGGCGAGCCAGAAGACTAAGCTAGGGAGGAAGGCGAGGGATACACCAGTAAACCAATTATAACTTGTAACCCTTTAGCTATGCGAGTAACTAGGATGCTATTTCAACATTTGGTTCTAGTTATCATTAGACGATGTTATGCAGTTTTGGAATTATCTCTAGGAATCAAAAGGGTATAAACTATTGCAATTCATCATCAAATACCACACTTGCTTCCCAATCCAAATCCACACTAATAAAATAACAAAATATAATAAATAAATACTGAGAGGGTTAAATACATGGGTGTTCTTAACCCCTTCTGTACCGGCGACCTATTTATAACCCTTATGCTAGCTATTTTTAGACCGATTTTACGCAGCTTAAGAAGGATCTGTGGTAGTAAAAAGGGTTAATTATGATAGTTCGAAGCACGATTAATCTGAATGAAAATCGTATAATAGGACCCAGCATAAAATGAACAAGACGTCGCCGGCACAGAAGGGGTTAATCTGTTATCCTGTGACACATTAGATGACTGAGCTTTCAAAGATTCTGTTGGAAGCAAAGATTCTGTTGGAAGCAAAGATTCTAAACTGTTAAACTTAAGGGGAGATTTTTAGTTGATTCCCTAGACTTCCATCAAGCTTAAGATTACACCCCCTTGAGCCCCTTTTAAGATAAATTTTTAAATTTTTCGGTAGAACAATGTCCCGGCTGAAAGCCGGTTCCTCTTAAATAACAGGCTCGCTATCGGTCGCCAGGATAAAATCGACACCTAAATGGCACGAAAGGTCTTAAAATTGACAGAAATGGGTCGAAAGTTCTTAAAATCGTCAAAATAATGGGGCGAACGTCTTAAAATTAGAAAAACAATGGGGCTAAACATAAGGGAGAAAGGAGTCAAGAAAAAAATCCCTCATGTGGAGATCTCCCCTTAAGCCTCTGACTTGTACAGGCACTTTCTAATATGAATAAAAGTCTAATGAGAAAAACACATACACACACACACACACGAACACAGTGTATATGGTACCCGTATGTGTGTAATAATAATAATAATAAACGGTTTATTAAAGAATGGCAGCCTCATGAGCTGAAAATACACAAATGTGTGTGTGTGTGTGTGTGTGTGTGTGTGTGTGTGTGTGTGTGTGTGTGTGTGTGTGTGTGTGTGTGTGTGTGTGTTTACCAGTGTACGTAGCTTCACCCAGATTTCTCACGTAAAAAATTGCAATTTTTCTGGGTCAAGGTGAGCTGCCCAGAAGGTTTCCTTCTTTCATTGGCTTCGTCTCTTCTTTCAATACATCCCTTCTTCTTTCATTATTTTTTTCTCTCACTACATTCTCTTCTTTCATTGGTTTCGTCTCTTCCTTCAATACATTCTCTTCTTCTTTCATTGTTTATATATCTTTTTCACTACATGATCTTCTTCTTTCATTATATATTTATCTTCTTTCATTAATTTATTCTCTTCTTGCCCTAGTTTCTTAACTTTTTACCCTTTTTCTTTTCTTTTCATTATTTCATTCTCCTATTTAATTATTTTATTCTCTTCTGTCCCATTTTCTTATCTTATTTCACAACATTCTTCTGTCATTATTTTGTATTCCCTTCTTTCATTACTTTATTCTCGTCTTTCATTACTGTCTTCTCTTCTTTCATGACAGCATTCTTTTCTTTCACTACTCTCTCCTCATTCATTCATGTATTCTCTTCTTTCCCAATTTTCTTGACTTCTTTTATTATTTTCTCCTCTTCTTTCATTACTTTCTTTCCTCTTTTATTACTATTTACTATATTTCCTTCTTTCCTTCCTTCTTTCACGTATGCATTCAATTTAACTTTACCTGTTCATCATACTGTAGGTAGGCCAGAAATCGTATGACTTCTAACCTCTGTAACTCATAAAACGGGCTAGAGCAAAATGGGGCTGCACATTTCTACACCTATTCTCTGGCCGACTCTTCCCAAATGGTAGACATGTTAGCTCGATTACTCTAAGTCGTTTTCTGAGTTACAGTGGTTAGAGTTCACAATTTCTGGCCAACCTGGACTCTACAAATTATATATTTTTTTTTTCATTCCTTTGTTCACTTGCTCATTCCTTGCTTTACTCACATATTTATATATTTTCGCTGCAATTCCTTCTTTCAATATTTTCCTCATTGTTTTCTTTCTACTCTCACGTATTCATTCATGTTCACTATAGTTCCTAGTTGTATTCATGTATTTTTGTGCAGTCGGCCTAATAAGTCATGTCTCGGCTCCCAAGTATATTTTGTTCTATAATTTGTATCAGTCATATCTAAATAGTAATTTCGTAATTTCGAGTGAGATATACTATGTGTCTCAACTTACCCACCCCATTCAACCTCGGACAGACATTAATACAGCACAGAGCGGGCTAAACATAGTGAGACATGACTTATTAGCGCCACCGTACTCATTCATTCATTCCCGTATGTATGTGATCCTCGTCTTTCCTATTTTTTCGATCATTCATTCATTATTACTAACTTCCCTTCCTTTATTCATGTATGCCTGTTCTTATTATTCATTCAATTATTTACGCTCTCCTTTCATATCCTTCCTTCATTCACGCTACTGAATTTGTACTCAATGTTCTGTTTCCATTCATTAATTGCTCTAAGTGCTTTTTAAATCAACATTTCATTTTCTGTCACACTTTCAAGATACGATGACACAATTTATTTTATCTTTTTTTTCTGGCTATTATTATACGGTTAATGAAATCAACAAATACATGTGGAACTCCAAGGACTCGAACCTAGGATACTCACACCGAAATTCCGCGCACTTATGCATTACGCTATCAAGACAGTTAAAGAAATATGCACAAGCCTTCGATTTATTATGCAGTTTCGAATCCTGCTTCTTAATCTGAGCATGTACATATATTCCAACTGCGCTATGGTAGCCTAATATATGGACGAATGGAAGGAGAAATTAATGGGGCACTTTACCCTCGGGAAGGCCTCGCTATAAATTGCTCCTGAACCAGAATGAATTATTATATTTGTTCGAAGTCAGAAGGTTAATTGAGACAGTCTTGACCCTGTTGCTTCCCACAGATCCTCCCTAAGCTATATATAATTGTCTAATGATAACCAGAATAAACTGTCAAAACGCGTCTTAATCTTGAAGGGGTTAAGTGTGTGTACTTTCATAATTTTACTCCTTGACATATTTGGTTATTCACTTGCCCAGTATTCCTCCAATTATATATTTATTATGTTTTATTGAACTTGGTCATTCGCTTTTAATATATCTATATATATTTTATATTCGATACTTAATCCTCGCGGTCTGTTATTAGTGTATCCATTTAATCTTTGCATTCACTCCAATCATGTATTGCTTAACATAATCATTCACTCCAATCATGTATTGCTTAACATAATCATTCACTCCAATCATGTATTGCTTAACATAATCATTCACTCCAATCATGTATTGCTTAACATAATCATTTTTTCTCTCCAATTAATTAATTTCTCAACTTTTCATATACATTGGGGTTTGCAATGGTTGATTAATGTTAAGAACGGGGTGTTCCTTAAATTCATATAATCAATCTATACTTATTGTGTTTATGATCAATAATTAAATACTTACCAATAATTATACAACATAGATCCACAATTCCTGTTATGTATTAAGTTGTTAATTATAAATATATAATATGCTCCATTGCAAATGTTATAAATGTGCAGCTTCTCTCCGCGAATACATTGCGTATGTAGTCTCCATAATTTTCTTTCAAATTATTACTTCCCATTTATTCAACCGCTCACTGATAAACTCAATCATTTATTCAGTTACTACTTTTTCCCATTTCTTCATGACTTTATTAATTATTTTGTGCATGCTTAATTGATAATTGAATATTTATGGTAAATGCCTTTTTGTCGTATTACTGCATAGGACTTAAATTGAGTTGTTAATTCTTCTGTGCCTTTCTTTTAGAATTAATCAATCTGTATAATTCAAAATGTCGCCCCCTCCCTCTCCTTCTCCTTCTCGCTCTCGCTCTCTCTCTCTCTCTCTCACACACACACACACACACACACACACAAACACACACACACATTAAGCTAAGGTACTCTCACATATCCACTCGGCAAACACACACGCAAACATGATGAAAGCACACACTCACCCTGCCCAGTCACACACACACACACACACTAATATAGGCAAGCATCTGCCACGAACGCACACATATTGCTGTCACTCATAATTGCGAGTAGAAACACACTCATGAAGCCCAGAGATTGAATGTATTACCTGGACATAAAAACTCATATACAGTATAGCATGATGAATGTTTTGTGTGTGTGTGTGTGTGTGTGAGAGAGCGAGAGCGAGAGCGAGAGCGAGAGAGAGAGAGAGAGAGAGTTTGAGGTGGTATATGTGGGATTTGTGAAAGATAGCGTGACTGGAGAGAGAGAGAGTGTGTATGTGTGTGCGTGCGTGTGTGTGTGTCTATATAGGGATGAGTTACCTTGACTTGGACAAACATACTGTGTTTGATCATTCCTACACACACACACACACACACACACACACACACACACACACACACACACACACACACACACACACACACACACACACACACACACACACACACACACACACACACACACACACACCACACACACACACACACACACACACACACACACACACACACAACCACACACACACACACACACACACACACACACACACACACACACACACACACACACACACACACACACACACACACACACATCCTCGTCTTCATATTTCTACCATAGACTTATAAAAAACAAATACATATCTCTTCATTATACCCATGTAGAGCCTACATAAATTAACAAACATACACACTGCTAAAATTAATAACAATATTCACTTATATACATCAACTCAATTGAGTTTTTAAACCATGTATAAATGGATTGTCTATTTCGTATTATTAAAATTTATACTGAACTATTTTATTCAGATCAGGAACTACGCATTATAGTTAAGAGGGTTAAAACTACAAACAAATACAAACTTTACAAAACTCACTCCGTACAATAATAGCCTACCATGATTGATTGAACTCTGGCCCTGGCTAACACTAGACGATAAATTTCACTCTGGAAAGATCTTCCGTTATGAAATAAATAACTTAAGCGCACCCCCTCCACTACTCCATACACACACACACACCTCTTACTCACTCACTCACTCACTCACTCTCTCTCTCTCTCTCTCTCTCTCTCTCTCTCTCTCTCTCTCTCTCTCTCTCTCTCTCTCTCTCTCTCTCGTACTCCCTGTTGTTTATATCCCGATTTCTTCCAACATTCATTCCACCTCCACTTTTACTCCAATTAAAAAAAAATACTCTTTAAAAAAAAAAAAAATCATCTCCACTCATCTCCTTCGCCTCCCTCCTCCACCCCCCCCCCCTCCCCCTCTCCCTTCTCCCTCCTCTGTGTTAGCGAAGAGGTGAGTGACATGACTGGCGGATGTGACGTCACTCATTGTTTACACTTGAACTTCCAACCACTGCTCACAGATGGCGTTTTACCTCTCCCGGCAATCTATACAAAGTATATGATTGAAGGATTATATCGTAAGAATGTTTATGATCTACAGTGCGATAACGATATTGACTTTTATTCTACGGTTTCTTTATCAAATATAGTGTTGTCTATCCCATATCGAAGACGAAGAAATTGAGCGTAATTGATTTATGAAAGAAAGCTTAAAGATCATACAGTTTAATGAAGGTACCAGCAAAGGCTAAAACCACGAAGTGAGATTTTACACACATATCATTTAAGCGGATTTTATGACCCCCTTTTTTAATTATGTTACGACGAGGCTGGTAGGGTTAAACATACAATTGGGGCGGCATGTATTTTTTTATTTAATTTTTATTTTATTTTATTGTCATTCATTGTGTGTTATTTAATTGTTTTAAAACGTGACAAATGTCTATGGAACACCCAGCCCCCGCCCCCATCCGTTAACTCAAATATTAACCACTTCCGTAGACAGTGGCGCATTT
The DNA here is from genome assembly GCA_032716605.1 of Paralithodes platypus. Taxonomy (NCBI): domain Eukaryota; kingdom Metazoa; phylum Arthropoda; class Malacostraca; order Decapoda; family Lithodidae; genus Paralithodes; species Paralithodes platypus. The sequence continues at coordinate 58,563,428 of CM064496.1, read as the reverse complement.
TTTTTTGTTTACGATCATTAGACGATTTGATTCATCTTAGGAAGGACCTGTGGGAGTCAAAATGGTTAATACTGTCTCAACTGACCCTCTGACTTGTATATAGCCTTCCTCAACTTAACAAAATCGTCCAATAATAGCCAGAATTAAGTCAAGTATTGCGTCCTGATATACTGAGCCTTCCTAAACTTATTAAAATCGTCTAATACTACCCAGAGTAATGCCAAACAATGAGTCCTGATAGACTAAAAGGGTTAAATAGCAACTTAATAGCCACAGCTGGGCCACATTCGCAGTATTACTTAACCCTTTCACGCATTTATGACGCAGTGGTTGCCAGATTAGCAATAAGAAATAGAGTTCTCTCACTCTTATAATTACCTCTCCAAACTTTTTCTACCCACAGCTAACTCAAAGACAACTGCAGAGGTTGAAGTAACTAAACTAAAGGTTTCTAAATACCCCTGATGGCAACAAAGGCTTTAAAGTATCCCCAATAGGCTCAAAATCGCGTCATATGTACGAGAGGGTTAAGGGGAGATGGGTCGTTTTTCTGATCCCTCTTCATGTTTAGCCTTCATTAGTTTTCAGATTTAAAGACGTTCGGCCCATTAGTTTGGAGATTGTATGAACTTTTACCCCATTTCTTTGTCAATATTTAGACTTTTCGTGTCATATAGGTGGCGATTTTTTCCTGGCGAGCGATAGCGAGCCTGATATTTAAGGGGAACCGGCCTTCGGCCAGGTCATTAATATATCGAAAAAATTACACATTTATCTTGAAGGAGAGTCTTGAGGCGTTTTTTAAGCTTGATTGAAGTCTAGGGAGGAAACTAAAAAATAAATAAAAATATACATAAAAATATACATAAAATATACATAAAATATACATAAAATATACATAAATATACATAAAATATACATAAATATACATAAATATACATAAAATATACATAAAATATACATAAAATATACATAAAATATACATAAAAATATACATAAAATATACATAAAAATATACATAAAATATACATAAATAAGCCAATAAATACGGTCATCCCCCCTTAATGAACGAAGGTTATACTGATAATACACACCAGCTGGGCTTCAGTATAAACAGGCACATTAATTTAATTTAACTGTTTATATATGCAGGTCTTCAAAAATGCCATGACATTTTCTATAGCAATTACCGTAAAATTTTAAAATGGATGCCATATTTTTTTCTTGACCTTTGCAGAGAGATGGGGTATTATATAATAAAATAGACGATTTTAAACAGATTAAGAAGGGACTTGAACAATACAAGATGGAAACTCTATCTCAATTAAACCTTTTGACTCCTACAGAACCTCTTTAAGCTCAATAAAATCGGCTATACTAATAACCAGAAATTAAAAAAAAAAAAATGCGTCTCGGTATACAGAAAGGGTTAATAATAATCTAGTAGCAAGTGTTTTATATGCAAATCGTCAATATAATGATAATATACTGACCATAATTAACTTGAAAATAAATAAATATACCGGTATATGTAAATAAATAGACAAATATATAAATGATAATACACCGATAATAAACTGAACGCCAGCTTTCCAATCAGCCATCATGATACAAAAAATGGGTTTTTATTGAAGCCAAACTCTTTCAAAAATATTAATAATCGTGCACAAATACTTCAATCACGTCTCTTTGTGTATACCCCCTTTGTGACGCCAAGTGAAAGCTACCATGCAGACCTTTAAATTATATTCAATTCTGTGTTAGAAAAAAAAAAGGAAAAAAAAAAATATCTATATAATAAAAAGAAATATGTTGGTTACTCCCAGCAGATGCAATTAATTTTGATTGTGTTAAAAAATGTCTATCACAGCGACGCCTTATGAAGAAGAATTGTGGACATTTATGGCTACTGGTCAATTTTTGCGTTGGGGTTAGTTCGCAAGAAAGTCAATTCGCTGCTTTAGTCAGTTCACGTACAAGTTATTTTACGTTCAGAAGATGTATCAGTCAGTCCGCACACAAGTCACTTTGTCTAAGAGTTGGTTTGAGTACTAGTTACTTTGAGTACAAGTTAGTTCACGATCAAGTCCGTTTTCTTACAATTTAGCTTGTGTACAGGATAGTTCGCCCACAAGTCAGTTCCCACACGCATCAGTTCGCCCACAAATAAGTTCGCCCACAAGTCTTGATCCCTTAACTTCTTATAACTTGAAATGAATGAAAGCAATCGGGCTGACGTTTCCATCATTTGGGAAGAGTCCAGCAGGAAACAGGTGTGAATATATACAGCCAGTTTGCTCTAGGCCCTTTTGAGTTACATACTGGTTTATACCATTTGAATTAACCACTTGCGAGTTTCGTTCTATATAAGGAATAATAAATAGTCAATCTGTGAAAGGAGTAATGGTATGACTTTTTTTATATATATTCTTACTTTTATATTTATTTCAGCCAACACCATCAAGTTATATTCACTCATACAGGATCATACAGGATCTGGCGGAGTCGAGAGGTTAACGAGGGAGTTTTTAGTTTGTTTCCTACTCCTCCAGCAATCTTAAAATTTCACCCCCTTGACCCCATTTCAAGATAAATTTGTACATTTTTCGGTAGAAAAATGTCCCGGCCGAAGGCCGGTTACTCTTAAATTACAGGCTCGCTATCGCTCGCCAGGATAAAATCGACACCTAAATGGCACGAAAGGTCTTACAATTGACAGAATGGGGCGAAAATTCTTAAAATCATCAAATTAATGGGGAAAACGTCTTAAAATATCAAAAGCAATGGGGCTAGACATGAGGGAGAAAGGGGTCAAGAAAAAAAATCCCTCAAGTGGAAATCTCCCCTTAACGTATTATATTGTCCCCCGGTCTTGGTAGCCACAACACATCAGTCACCAGCAATTTGGGTGGGAGGGAGTTCGTCATATAATTTCTGTATTTGACTGTACTGTCTTGACGTTATATACATTTTTTGTTTTATCATTACCAAGACTTTCTTTTTCTATGTGGCACCACTCATTTGCGACGAAAGAGCTGACGGTGTTTGGAGAGACATGTTTGAGGGGTTTTAAGAAGAGTGTTGGATGGGGTTTTGAAGGCTTAAGATGGCGTTGGCGTGTATAAATATATGATCGAAGATGCAAGAGACAGTGGGAATGTCTTAACCCTTTCACGCTTATGACGCGATTTTGAGCCTATTAGGGATACTTTAAAGCCTTTGTTACCATCAGGGGTATTTAGAAACCTTTAGTTTAGTTACTTCAACCTCTGCAGTTGTCTTTGAGTCAGCTGTGGGCAGAAAACTAATTTTGGAGAGGAAATTATAAGAGTGAGCGAACTCTATTTCTTATTGCTAATCTGGCAACCTCTGCGTCATAAAAGCGTGAAAGAGTTAATAGCGGTTTTAAGGTGCAAGAAGCAATATGAGGGGGGCATAATCAAGGAGCTGACGATGATTGGTGAGTTGTGTTAACCCTTTGAGTACCAGCGACGTGTGTTAGATTTTATGTTAGCTATATTTAGACGACATGTTGCAGCTTAGGAAGGATCTGTGGTAGTTAAAAGGGTTGGGTGAGATGGTGTGAAGCCATATTTTTTGCTAGAGGTCCTCCCTAATCTGAATAAAATCGTCTAATAGTTGCCAACATATGATAAAAGGACGTCCCCGGTACTGAACGTGTTAACGGGGTTCTAAGAATAGTGTTGGATGTGGTTTTGACGGTATAAGATGGTGGTGTTGGAGATGGTGTTGGAGATGGTAAGAAGAGGAGTGTAGGATTATTAAGGGAGATGGGTCGTTTTTCTGGTCCCTTTTCTCCCTCGTGTTAGGCCCCATTTGTTTTGAGATTATAAGACGTTCAGCCCATTAGTTTGGCGATTTTAACATCTTTCGTTCCATTTCTTTGTCAATATTAAGATTTTTCGTGTCATTTAAGTGTCGATTTTTTCCTGGGGAGCGATAGCGAGCCTGTATTTTAAGAGAAACAGGGAAATTTTTCTGTCGAAAAATGTAGAAATTTATATTGAAGGGGGGTCTAGGGAGTGTGTGTTTTTTTTGTTAAAGCTTGATGAAGGTGTAGCGAGGAAACTAAAATATAAATGAGTATATAAATAAATTACCCCAAAAATAAATTACCCCAAAAATAAATTACCCCAAAAATAAATATCCCCAAAAATAAATTACCCACAAAAATAACTGCTATGTTGGGTGATGTAAGAATATATTCGACGGGAATACGAGATAAGTTAGCAAGTAAAGTCTGCCTAACCTATTTACCTTACTTTACCCACCTTGACAAAGTATCCGTAAACATCGAACCTATTTAAATATAGTTTTAGATATACGGAAAATAGAACACGACAAATGATAGAAATAGGTAGTGTACATCGCCAAGCCCCACTAACACACTAACACACTAACACACACACACACACACACAGACAAACACACACACACACTCACATACTGCACAATCCATTCATCTACAATATATTTACGATATATGGAGGTGAATGCAATGAATCTAATAAACAAGATTAGGCAAAAAATAAATATTAATAAATACATACAAAGAAAGATAATATCAAAGGTAAGAATACAAGTTAATATATAAATTATATAAATGCAACTGAAGAATTAATGTAAATATATACAGAGAGAAATGGTAAAGGTGAAAAGGACGAGCCTGGCAATATCTATCCATTAAATGTCCATTGGTTCAACAGGTCTGGCCCTGATTGGTCAATTGTCAGGTGGTTGAGGCAATTGATGGGGTGGAGAGAGCGGAGGAGGGAGGGAGGGAGG
>CM064496.1:58440607-58558522 GCA_032716605.1 Paralithodes platypus | reverse complement strand
ATGCGCACGTTCGACATGGATCTGCACAGGACGGACACGGGATGGGCCTTAAGCTGGTAACTAAGGTAAACCCATTTTTCTTCTCTTCTAGGCTTTTTGTCACCTTCGGTTGGTAGGTGTTTGGTTTATGTTTACAACGTCTCCTAGCGCAAGGTAAGGAGTAGACTCTAGACGTTTTATTTTAAACCGCGGTTGGGAATGACGGACCCAATAGCAGTCAAAATAGACAAGGTCGTCATTGCAATTAGGTTAATAGCTTGGACGTTGGATTTTCCAAGACTACTACAAACATAGTAGGTTTTCCTATTTGGTAGTGTTGGGAGGTACGTCACAACTCCAATCAATAAATAAAATAAATAGATACATGTACATCTATTGTGCCCCTATATTATAGGTTAAAGCGGGATAGTTCTTTAGGACCCACTGGTGGACCCATCCACCACCCTAAAAACTGGCCGAAACCATCCCGAACTCTAAATTACCATCCCTAATTGAATGCCACCGCTTCTTCTCGGTCCTGATCAGCGAAGTTAAAGCCAACGTAGGGTCTCTGGTTAGTACTTGGATGGTTGACCGCCTGGGAAAAAAACCAGATGCTGTTGGCATCCACACTTTATGCACCACCCAAAAACGAGGGGCGGGCGTTCGCGCTCCTTGGTGCCGCTAGAAAGAGTGGCATAACACCAATCAAAAGTATAAAAAGTAAAGGTAAGTTAATTGTTGGGGTACGCTCAACTTTCAGGCAAGAGAAGAGAGTTTAGCATTCGTTTTTTTACGGCAATATTTGTCTGCATGCAAACATAGATTTCAACCATAATAATGGCATAACTCACTGGTTTTACCTCAGGTTTCATGGAGGTAGAGCTTACGATGTTAAACTGAAAATAAAACATAGAAGGTGCAAAAAAACATAAAATCTGATCTGGCATCTAAAAAGTGTTAGCGTTTGTAGGCCCGAAATTCCGTAGGACTAACGTAAACAAACGCACGCCACGTTCACAAACAAGATCCTCGCGGCCTTAGATCCCATACGTTTCTCCGGAAATGCACTGTCCCAAAACATCAAACCGGCCGAAAACCATCACCGCTCTCCCTACCCAATTATGGGAATAATATACTGTACAAGATGAATTGCCAATTAATTAGTTATGTACTTTGGCCACTAATTAACGAAGTACATCTTGGCACTAATAACTTTCCTGCATGCTACTCATTATAATTTATGTCAAAGAAAAGTTTGTCCATTGTTACAAAAATTAAATTATATACCTTATTTTGGTTTTTTAATTGTTTGTGTTATTACTTGTCAAAAGTATAATTTAAAGATCTTTACAAAACAAAATTGATACAAAAAGTATTACGAAAAGCCTGGTGAAAAAGAGATTTCTAATATGGTTTATTAATTAATTAATAATTAACTTAGGCCTACGTTTGGCGATGATGTCAGGAAATTCATCCCAGTTGATGGTACCACCTCCTCTACGTAGGGTCATAGTCCCCGGTCATGCAAAAACACAAATCCCACCCCCCTACTCTGAACAAAACTCTACAAACTCAAGAGTGAAACGTTACTCCTAACTCATTCTTCTATTCAACAGCTGGGCTTGAAACTCCCTTCCTGAATCGCATCATTCCCCTCATCCTATAATTTAAATTGTTATCAAAACTCCGTGTGTCCAGGCATTTTGGCTCAAACATTCATTGATTTTTGCCCTGCCACTCTTTTAACTCTGGGGGGAGGGACTTGTCACAGGCAGTTCTGCCATTTGTATCCCTCATCCACGAAAAAAAAAAAAAAGTATGTGACCCTAGTACCCAGTACGTGGGAATGACAAGACTAACCCCTCACCTCCACCTTTGTATGTGTTCATAGTACCCAGTACATGGGATACAATACTAACCCATACCTACCATTGTTTCCCTGATTAAATAGGCCACTGTATGAAGCTATTCCCATATTTAAAATATGCTACAGGGGGGCAATGCCTAGTGGAGTGATTGTTCAATAGGTGGGGCGTTCTGAGAGTGAGGGTCCGAGCCTAGGGAGTGAGACTGTGAAGCGCAGGGGCGAATCAGCGTCAGAGATGGCGTTGGGTTCGAGCAATGAATAAGTGCTTCGCATGTCTCACTCCCTAGGACTGGAACAAGACCTCACGGGCCTCACCGTGTTCAGGGGTAGAGTGTAAAGGCTATCAGCCTATGCCCGAGGGAGTAGTTGGAATATAGGAGAAAGAAAGAAAAAAAAAAAAAAAAAAAATAAGTGTTCCTAGTACTTCCTACTCCTAGTGCCTAGTTTATTCCATACCTACCATCTGATCCTTTGTCATTAACCTAACCAAACAACCTAACCTAGACTTAGTACATTGGATAGAAGACTAACCCTCACCTAACACTAAGTATGTGTCCTTAATACCTATTCCGAAAGGGTCCCGTATTATTGATGTTGAGGTTTATGGAAAATAAATAAATAAAATAAAATAAAAACTTAAAACAAATAAATAACAATAATAAAAAAATGAAAAAATATATAACATACACACACACAGACTCAAGATAATTAGGTTGCTTCGTCCGCTACTATGCTGTCGCTTCTGAATGTAAATCATACAGCGTGTGAAGACTCAAATCCAAAACTCCTTCACTCGCAATGGACCTCGATTGTTCAATGCCTCATTGCCTCCCTCCGACCCTCGTGAACTCCGGGACCTCAGTGGAACCAACCCGGAGAACTTCAAAACAAGATTGGACAGCCTGGACAGGTGGCTGGGTGGATTACCTGACCACCCACCAATACCAGGTTACCCAAGCTGTCATCACAACACTCTGCCTGAAGTCCGCCTTAAGTCATCCAGGATGGGGAGTCGGATGAAGGACAACCTGGTGCGAGTGGAAATCGACTTCAGCTTCGTCAGTAACAGGCGGAATCATCCAAAATAAATAAAATAAATATTGTGCTCTAACAACAATCGCCACTAATATTGGGGATGTTCATCAGTCATCACATAACCACAATCGACCTAGAACACCTAGGCTAACACAAAAAAAAACTATAATCTTCAAGGACACTACATCTGCCCTATTAGAAACAATTTATTAGGGAAAATAGGGACCAATAGACTCGCCATATTTTTCTCATTATAGTCCGCATTGAGGAATTTCGTTATCGACCCGATTACACCGAAAAATAACACGAAAATAATAAGTCCCGACCGTAAACAAAGCATTGCGCACAATGAATCCTTCGACTTGACTCCTCTTCTTCTTGTTTTGAATGATGCAGTGAGTGCGATTCACCCAATAAATGGTGTGAGCGTTACTCACAAAAAACGAAATACCGGAAACTTGTTTTTGCTCCCTTACAGATCTACATATATGAGGATGACAATAAATCAAGGAGGGGTGAGGGGGAGGCAACGCCTCCCCTCAACCCATCGTGTATCCAATTTACCCCCCCAATTTCCCTTGCCTACTGTAAAAGCGTGATTCACCCAATAAATGGCGCAATTTGACGCTGTATCTTGAGATTGATAGAAAATGGGTACCGGTAAGTTTATGCAAATCCTCCACTCAAACCATGCAAAATAACTATGAAACACTATATTCCTTGAAAAAAAAAAAAAAATGGTAGGCTAAATAAGGCCGATGTAGTCTTGTTGAGCGTTACCAAAAAAACAAAACATCTCAACTAGGCCTATCTACGGTAGGCCTAAAAATAAAAAAAACGCGAATCGTCGTTTTGAATTTTTGAAAGTGGCGCTAGGCTCCTTTGTAAATACCTTTCACTATTTACAAACGCCTTCTTTATGCAGTATAATCGATATTTACCCCCTGCTGGCAACATAGATGATGATTTTAATAAGTCAGGGGAGGGGAGGGGACACAGGCAAGCACCCCCCCGGGCCCCTCACCCTATCTTGTATCCCACATTTGAATTATAGCCTAACTAAAACCATGATTCCATGAAAACACTAATTTTTCAAAATCTGGAGGAAAAAACATGAATAAGGGTGCGAGCCTATTGCTTATAATTACCCTAATATAGGCCTACAGCCTAAGCCTAGATAGCCTACTAGGCCGAGGCGAGATCAGAGTAAAACTAGAATTATAGAGATTTGGCTTTGGTTTGACACCCTGGACAAAATATATGATAATTGTAGGGAATAGGACATTGGTTGAGAGACTCAGACCAAGAGTGATAGCAGTGGAAATTAATTACTTAACCTAACAAGCGCGCATGGGGGTAATTGGAAACGTCCCCCTGTGCTGACGTATTTGAGGTGTTTCCGTCACTAAAATATTCATTGTACCATTAATAGCATTAATACTTATCCATATGCGCCTATTATGGGTTGATTATAAAGGTATTAACCTGAAACAACAATAAAACGAGTGAAAACAGCGTTTGGATGGTCAAAATCGGAGATATAGCCCGCGAGTTGTATAATGTATGGGTGAGGCAAGCTGCTTTCCCGCCAATTTCCCCCAAGGCCACTGAGACACAGTCGATCGATACTCTCTCTCTCTCTCTTTGCATTCGCTTGCTATCAGTGATGACCACACCCTGTAACCGGATTTCTAATGCTAGCACGAAAATATACCTCAGAATAAGGGAATAACAGGGAAAATAGGTGATAACTGAAGGAGAGGAGGAAATTGGGGAAGGAGGGGAGGTAGAGGACTGAGATTTTGCATGGCCCAGGGGCCAAAAAAAAAATAAAATAAATAAATAAAAAAAAAAAAAAAAAAAAAAAAAATCGATGTCAAAAGTTGATTTTTTTGACTCTGACTGTTAAGAGTCTCCCCGCAGTCCGCCGGGGGAACTCTTAAGAGTCTCCCCGCAGTTCCCGGGTTAAGAAGTAAGTTCGTTCGTGGCCACCCCTTCGGGGATCACGGCGTCGGGCAATAGATAGATAGATAGATAGGCTCGTAGCCTTATTATACATCATTTATTAGGGAAAATGTAGATCTATGGAATCCTTATACTGTACTCGTGTATAATCCACTGTGGGAGAATAATTTTGATCACATTTATAAAACCCGATATTAATAGGAAAAACGCCCATAATAATCAATCTCAGAGCTCTTTCGGTTTTCGGACATCCTCACTGTTTACAAACGCCGGGATGGATGTAGTTACCGGGTGTACCACTACCGACATACAACATAAATCATCTATAAATACTTATAATAAAATAAATACTTATAAATCTATAATACTAGGTTAGGTTAGGTTGTTTGGTTAGGGTAATGTATTTTTGTATCCAAAGGCAGTCAAACTAGACGGGAACATGATGGTGAGCGTTCGCGTAGTGTAAACAAGACGGGCGGTACACCCGGTAACTACATTCTTGCCCAAATGCATTCTTGATACAGTATAATCGATATTTACCCCCTGCTGGCAATGTAGATGACAATTTCAGTAATTCATGGGGGGGGGGGGTAAAGCCCCCCTCAATCCAGGGTGCCAAAATAGGATTTTTCCAGTTAGGTAAGAATTATCGAAATTGGGCTAGGTATGAAATAAAGTTTGTACGAGAGGGGGATCCTGGGGCCGAAGCCCCCTGGTCCGCCCCCGGACGCCGGCGAAACGTGATAACAAAATTAACCCTTCCTCCCCGGGTGTCATTTTAATATGACACCACGAAATAAGGGCAGGTGCCCGGGTGTCCTTTCAGGAAATAGTAAGCTTGAAAGCCTATTCAGCTTGGTCTGAACGCTGTGCGTCCGACGCATGTAAACAAAGCCGATCGTTGTGTCACCGCACCTCCGAAAACAAGAAGGAGAAGACTCGTTTGTTATTGTATGTCTGTATGTCGTTGTTTCAGTAGTGAAAAGATCGTCTTATTGCTAACATCGCCTGAAAATGCTCTCCACTAAAATCGTCATCACAACTGAACCAGTTGACTTAGAGAGCTCTACTCAACGCCAGTCTATAGATTGGAAACCGCACTACAATTATAGATGCGTGCGAAATTTCTAGCAGTTAAAATTAACCAAAATACGGTAGCCTAGGCCTAGACGTTTTTCGGCCAGATCGGCCGGGTAGCCCACCCTGTCCTTTGGAGATACAGCCCGGGCCAGGAGGGTTAAGGAAATAGCTTAGATGTTACAAAGGAAATTTTAATGAATGAACTAGGCTAAACTAAATAATTATTTTACTAGCAAAAAAAAAATGGGCTTGGGTTACCGGTAACCGGGCTCAGGGGGGGCTTCGCCCCCCGGACCTCCTACTAATAGACCTACTAATACTGATACTGTAGTATGGCTAAGTTGCTAACTAAACTTAAAATTGTGTAAATGTGGACAGCGGCAGCCTGCTACATTAAAATAGGTTAGGCAGCTAGCCTTGGCTGCCCTAGGCTTAGGCTAGGCTAGACTTGTCAAAATCACTGTTTCTGCTTGCCATGTGAGATGTGACAATGTCAGTGCTATATATATAAATAACTAGCTTAAAATATGACTAAATCACATTTACCTACCTTAGGCCTTATAATGTAGGCTGTCCATAAAAGCACTCTGTGTCAATGTGCCATTTGTAAGTAGCCCAGGCCTAATTCTAATATAACTAGGCAAAAATGCAGGAAACATTTTAAGTTCACTACATTCCCTATGACAACATGATCAAAATGGCGAATGTGTTTCTCAGTCTTCCTGAAATTCAGGAGCCCCTGCAGCCTGGGCAACTCGGCCTTGAGTTAAATTTCATACTTGGCGTTTTAACCACTTTTTTAACACTAAAATCCCCGTTTTGGGGGATCCACATCACCACCGACCTTCAAAGTTTATGGGACATTAATTTAACCCCTAACTGTCGGCGCGCAACATAAGTCGAGTATAATAAATCTGGACTATCTGGCGGCGCGCGGCATAGGTCGTGTGGCAATTTCAGCACGTAATGTTGCTGAGAGAGAGAGACAAGTGGTGGCAGGAGAGTAGCGAGCGTATGACTGCTCCAGACCACCGCGGCGAACCTACTGACACGAATCCCACCTCCTCCCTCCCTCTCTCACTCGCTACATACTGAATTGTATGGGGAAAGTACCGAATTACATGCTTTTTGCACTCGTGTTGCGCGGTTGTTGCAAGAAAACTAGCGGTCATAAAAGGATCGTTGTGGTGTCATTGGAAAGCTCTGTTTATGCCCTTTCAGGGATAGATACTTGTTTTACGCTCTGGGTCTTATTTAGGCATGAAAATTATCACATAAACAGCCCTATTTTGGGTAAAAACACCCCGCTGGTGGCTACATATTATATACCGCCTAGGCCGCTCTTAAGGTGTTAAAGATGCTGTCTATGACCTGATGTCATAGCCTTACAGGAAGTAAGACCAAAAAATGCTAGAATTGAAAGGGAACTGGTGGAGTATAGTTTGGAGGGTTTTGAGTTATATGAGAGGAATGCTATTAGAGCAGAGGTCGGAAGAGGACTGTTTATTTATGTAAGAAAAGAGCTCAAGGTTAATTAGGTGGATATGAGACAGCAGTATTGTGAGTATTTGTGTATTGAAGTAAAATGTGCAAGAGGATCAATTCTAATTGCCTCTATATATAGAAGCCCAAATAATAGTAGGGAAGAGGATGATAACCTACTGAAAGCAATGGAGGAAATAGATAATAGAGAGAACAAATATAAAATTTGTATTGGAGATTTCAATTTGCCAAGGACCAACTGGGCAAATTGTACTACTCCAGCGGGACAGGGTAGCCTGGAAAACAAGTTTATAGAAAAAGTGAGAGATTGTTTTTTAACGCAACATATTACAGAGATGACAAGATATAGAGATGGGACGCAGGGGAGTGTATTTGATTTGATTTTTAGCAATGAGGAGGATATAGTGGAACATGTCAATGTGGATAGCCTTATAGGTAGTAGTGACCATGCCTGTATATGCTTTAGTTGCAATATTAAAACAGAGAGGGATAATAGAAGCAATAGAAAAATATACATGTATGATAGAGCAGATTATGAGCTGCTGAGACGGTGTTTGGACATTGACTGGGGGGAATACTTGAACGGTGAAGACGCTGAAGGAATGTGGAGGAAAATTAGAGTCAAACTGGAGAATGCTGTATCCAAAAGTGTACCAGTAAGGGAATATAAGGATAAAACAAAATTGAGGAAAAGAACGAACCCAGAATTGCCAATGAAAAGAAAGCTTTGGACATTGATTAGAAGAAAGAAACGATTGTGGGAAAGACTAAAATTGTTAAAAAGAACAGGGGGTCTAGTATAGAAGCTAAAGAAGTGGATCTGGAACGCAGACAAATAAACAAATAAATAAGGTGGGAGACAAGGAGGGGGGTGAAGGAGAGGAAGAGAGAGATTGCTAGAAATGTGAAGGATAATCCAAAAATATTCTGGAAGTACATTCAGGAAAAGTTAACAAGAAGAGTAGGGATCCCAGAGCTGGTAGGGGGGTTGGATGATGGGAGTAGAGCGTAGACTGATAAGGAGAAAGCAGAGGTGCGGGGAGAATACTTTGCGGGGGTACTAACAGTGGAGTCGGATGATGCAGTGCCTACTATTCCCATCAAACAGGCACCGGCACTAGAACTAACAGAGTTTTCCCATGCTAGAATAAGAAGGGCTATAGAAAAAATGAACAGAAGTAAGTCACCGGGACCGGATGGGATACACCCAAGAATCATAAAGGAACGAGGTGAGATGTTAGTAGAGCCATTGAAAATGTTATTTGAGGTATCGTTTAATACAGGACAAATCCCGATGGACTGGAGAGAGGCGAACATAACAGCTATATTTAAGAAGGGAAAGAGAAATGACCCAGGGAATTATAGACCAGTCAGTTTGACAAGTGTTGTGTGTAAACTAATGGAAACAGTAATTAGAGAAGGAATAATGGAGCATATGAAGTCAAACCAACTTTTCAGTAGGAGACAGTTCAGATTCTTGCAGGGGAGGTCAACGGTACTACAGCTAATTAAGGTGGTAGATGATTGGATGCAAATTCTAGAAGATGGTGATGTAATAGACATGGTATATTGCGATTTTATGAAGGCCTTCGATAAGGTCCCACATAAAAGGTTATCAGAGAAAGTTAGAAGCTATAATATAGGGGAGAAATGTGTGAAATGGATAGAAGCCTTCCTGAAAGATCGGAGACAGAGGGTACTGGTGAATGGAATAGGCTCGGGGTGGAGGGAAATTACAAGTGGGGTACCTCAGGGATCTGTGTTGGGACCACTGCTGTTCGTTATATTTATCAACGACTTACCTGAAGTTATAACTAATGGAAGTGAGGTATACCTGTATGCGGATGACACTAAGCTGTATAGAAGAGTGAGGAGTAAGGAAGATGTGGGTTTGCTTCAAGGAGATGTGGAGGGCATGAGGGGATGGTCTGAGCATTGGTTAATGCCTTTTCATCCAAAAAATGCAAGTACCTGTACATGCGGATTGGGACAAGCAAGATAGACAAGGTAGGATACAGTATGTATGAAGGGATGGAGAAAGTGAATGCAGAAAAGGATATAGGAGTAGTGATAGACAATAAGTTAAATTTCTCAGAACATTTAGCAGAAAAGATAAACAAAGCCAATAGAATTGTAGGGCTGATAAGGAGGACATTTGTGTCACTTGACGAAGAAATCTTCAGGAATCTCTATACAGCGCTGGTTAGGCCGCACCTGGAATATGCGAACCAGGTGTGGGCTCCATATATGGTAAAGGATATAGAAGCAGTGGAGAAAGTGCAGAGGAGAGCTAGCAAGCTAGTACCAACGTTGAAGAACGCGGGCTATGAGCAGAGGTTGAGGACACTGGGGCTTCCGACACTGGCATATAGGAGAAAGAGAGGGGATATGATAGACTTTTAAGATAGTGTCAGGAAAGTATGATGAGGATGTGTGTGAAGGTATCTTCTTGATGCGAGAGGGAACAAGAATGAGAGGACACTCTAAGAAAATTTACAAAGAAAGAAATAGGCTTGAGAAGGCAAAGAACTCATTTTGTGATAGTGGTAAATGAGTGGAACGCACTGCCCCAGTATGTAGTCGATTCCGAATCAATAAGGGAGTTTGAAAGTAATCTTGATAAAGCATGGGGAAGACAAGATTTGAAGTTTGATTATAAAACAAAAATACAAAATAGTAAAAATGTTGCGTCTGCTACCGCCGCCGCCAACACCGTGAACGACCGCAGCAGTGCAAGTACTGGTACTGAGCTGGATACACAGGCCTACTTTGCCTTTTTCCAGAGGATCTACTGTAAGAAACTGTAAGATAAAAACAGTAAAATAGCCGACCGACCATCCGTAACTTCATATTTCACATGTTATTTATAATACATGTATTACCCACTTTTGTTCATTAAAATCACTATTATTTCATAGGTACACCATCACTTACTACCATGAAGATGATTATACTCATTATTACTAGGAAAATAGGCCGGGAAATGGTTATTTGAGCATCTCGATATTTCATACGCCGAGATAAATTGCGCTATGAAAAATACTCGGTGTCGGGGAGTCAGTTCAGTTGCTGGTCGGGAAGCTATGCCTTTGCAACGGCGCCTCCCTTTTGTTGTGTTTTCAGTTTTCTATTTTGACAGTAAAATATATTATGTGCTATTTCTTCTTGGTTGTTGATCTTGGTTCTTGTTTCTTCTTGTCTTTATAATTGCCCGGTTATAGAGTATGGAGGGCGCTCGCATCGTCAGTTATGTTTTTGTAAACACACAAGAAGGTGCCGTTGTAATGGCTTCACCTGAGTGGCAAGCCGCAAGTGGAAGGTAGCTACAAGTTATTATGTAATTTTTGTTGGATATATACCATTGTTATGGAATTTTTTATGTGCTAATGAACAATGAGAGTTTGCAAATGATGACCATTAGCTTAGAGTAGCGAGACATTCGAGTTTTGCGGACTTTTGACAGTCTGCCTGCCAGTCCCCAGGCGAATGCTAGACTACTCGGCCCACGGTGAGACAGCTCGGCCCACGGTGAGACAGCTCGGCCCAGTGTTAGTTCTCCCTACCAATAAATGCCTACAGTGGCCGATAGAGGCGCTGAACGCAAGGCTTACCGCGGTGCATTGTGGGAAATTGGCGACATCGCGGAGCTATCCACCCTCCCTCTCCCTCAACAATTCTATAATATATGCAGTTAGTCGAAATTTCTGTAGCTGACTCATACTTTGGTCTATGCATACTTTTGTTTTATATATTTTAAAATCATCCATTTTCATAAATAACGTATATTTACAATAAAAAGTCAGCAGGTATTTTCGCGCCAATTTTGTTATGATAATTAATCAGCTTATAATTATGTTTGTAGTCATAATCAGCTGCATATGGACCTTCCCTTTATATTGTACTATATAAGCACTTAAGTGTAGTCGTATACTGTATAATACAAACGTGTAGAATCACACACAAATTGAGATAAACTGTGCATATCCTAGGTGTTGGGTATACTGATGTCTACAGTCGTAGCTCTGGCGCTAGTTCAGAAGCGTCCACCAGAGGTCTCAAAGGAATTGTTGGTAGGGAGAATTGCGAGACAACTCGGCCTTTCACAACCCTTATTTGCTTCGACAACATAAAAACGATATAGATGGCTATATTGATAATTTTGGAATCACTATGTCCCTATCTATTTATGTATCTATCTTTTCGTTTCATCAAACAAGTGACAATTCATTAACTTTTATTTCTCGTATTGATCATTTTGGAATCACTATGTCCCTATCTAACCTAACCTAACCTAACCATAGCATAACATGGTATGGTTAGCTGTCTCGCCGTCGTGGCCGAGTTGTCCAAAAGTGGGCCGAGCTGTCCGACCCGAGTTGTTCCATGGGCCGAGTCGTCCAGTCACCTCCCAAGGCCAATCGAGGGAATTTTTGGTTAGCAACCAAACTGGTATGCATTTTGAAAATTTCTCCATTTCGGTATGACTAAAATATTTGACCTATTTTGGCACACTGCCTCAATCCATTGTGTATCCCACATTGGAATTATAACTAAGACCATGAAAACACTCATTTATCAAAATCTGGAGGAAAAAACATGAAAAATAAGGGTGCAAGCCTATTCCCTATAATTACCAAATATATAATATAGGCCTAGGTTAAAAATTTAGTGTAGGGTAAGACGGGGTAATTTCTCCGCGGGGTTATTTCGCCGCAGCGCTAATAATTTGCATTCAAACGCCGATATCTCCGAAACTATTGCATGGATTTGGCTGCAGTTTTGCTTAGGTTGTAGAGCAGTTTTGGTTTAGGTTGTAGAGCAAGTTTGGTTTAGGTTGTATAGATAGTTTGGCTTAGGTTGTAGATCTAGTTTGGCTTAGGTTTTGTTGTAGTTTTGCGGGGCCTGGAGCCGGGGCTAGCGGCGCGTCTGACGGTATGGTCGGGTGTGTGTGGGGGTGTTTGTGGGTGGTTTATATGTGTGTATGTTTGTTTGTATGTTTGCGTGTGACACAGTGTTGGCAGTAGCCGTCCGCTGCTGCCTGGTACTTTGTACTAGCAACCTACACGAGACACGTCCACACTCCACCCACTGTCACAATTGGTCCTCATCCCCTTCAGCTTGTTGAGTCCACCAAACTCCTCGGAATCACTGTGGACAACAAACTGAACTGGAAGAAACATGTAACTACCACAGTCAGGACCGCCACTTACAAGTTGTTTATGCTAAGGCGGTTGAGATCCCTGGGGGCGCCGGAGAATGAGCTGAAGAGTATATATAACCCCTTCATACTCCCTAAGCTCACCTACGCCTCTCCCGCCTGGTCCTCCTCTCTAACCCTAACACAACAACGTCAATTGGAGAGAGTTCAGAGGAGGGCATGCAGGATCATCCTGGGAGGCACATATCCAGGGTACGAGGAAGCTCTCACCACCCTTAGCATACCTGCACTTTCAACCCACCACTACAACACACTCAAACAGTTTGCATCTAAGCTGCTTGTTCACCCACGACACAGAAACTTACTTCCACCAGATGCCCCTAGACCAACACGTGCAGCTCATCATTTCAACACACTCCAACCAATAAGAGCAAGAACTGACATATATAAAAATAGTCCTATCCCAACCATTGTTAATATTATTAATAATGTGTAATAACGGCCTGTCACACCATATATACACGCCCACCTTTAATAATGTATGCATAAGTGTGTGTGCGTGTGTATTAGAATATAATTATGTATGTATTTGCTTGAGTTTGTTTATGCATATGTGTATATATCTATATGTGTATCTATGTATGTACAGTATATGTGTATGTATGTGTGCGTATATGTGTATGTATGTATACGTTATTTATGTATATATATATGTGTCTATAGTGTATACTGTTTGTGGTTCGAGCCCGGCTGAGAGTATCAGGTAGGATAAGAGAAGAGCATATAAGCATGTAATGTGCATATATTTATGTATATTTATGTATATGTATGTCTGTGTGTATGTGCTGTCAATGGTTCGAGCCCGGTTGAGAATATAAGGTATATAATATATATATGTACTGTACGTGTATTTATATGGTCATATGCACATATGTATGTAAATATACGTACATATGAGCGAGAACATATTGCTCACTAGCGCAACTTCTGATTATAAATCTATGCATAAGCATTAACTATTATTAAGTGTTCGCGTATCTTCATCCATGTATTTCCACCCTTAACAATTGAATGCCCAGCTTTTCCATATTTCGCCTTCTGTCACACACACACACACACAAACTAACACACACACTTACACTAACGAGGATGAACCTCCCATTGTAGTAGGCTGTACCTGACCATACCTGTACGGACTTGAATTGCTGCACCCTCTTTACCCTTCACCTCTTTACCCTGACCATACCAAAACAGTTTTTGTATGTATGTATGTTTGTGTGCATACGTGAGCGTTTGTGTATACGGACATGTGCACACTTACTGCATGTTCTTATGTTCCTATATATATATGTATATGTATGTGCGCACGTACGTGTATATACGTATGTTCTGTATATGAGTAAGTAAATAAATGTGTTTATGTACTGTATATCACTTACTCTCATGGTTATGTTATGATAATTTGTATTCTGCACATGCATCATTATTGTATTCATTTATTTTGTTTGTAAACTGAGCTTACCATCTTCATATCTGTACATCTCATGTTCATCCACTAAATTGTAAAATGTGTATTTTCAGCTCATGAGGCTGCCATTCTTTAATAAACCGTTTTATTATTATTATTATTATTACTAAATACTTCCACACCCGTAGGCCTAATAAATACGTCCACAACCGCACTAGACACGTCCACACCCGCAATACATGTCCACAACTCCACAGCCGCACTAGACACAGTGGCACATAGGCCTACACGTGTGACACACCTGCATCTCTGCCCGCCCTGTTCAGTTGTGTGTGTGTGCGTGCAACGTTTTCTATTGGCATGTTTAGTGTCAGTTTGGGTTTGTGAATGTTTTCATTGCTTTTACCTGCGTGCTAGTGTTTTGTCTGGCCATTAATCATATAATGTTATCTAGTTTACTAGCTAGATGATGCGTAAAATAGGTCGCGGCGAAATTACCCCGCCCGGCGGGGTAATTTCGCCGCGAATGACTTTTCAAAAATTCGGCAGCATGACCAAAACATTATATATTTTGTTCGTTTTTTGGGCATTGTTACGTATCTTGATCCTCAAGTGGTTAACTTGATGAATCTAGATAGCACAGAGATATATATTAAGGTATCAGTCAGCTGAAGGCAAAACAAAAGTAAAATCTAATAAAATTATTTCCTGTTGTTGCTTCCTTTCCTTTTGGATCTTAGGACTTGATACTCTTTAATTATGAAAATACTGAAACTAATTAAAGTCATGTAGTATTTATAAAGAATTATTATTTAACCGAAGCTTAGTAGGCTATGGTTATGAACCGAATAAGTTATAGCTAAAGAAGGACTATTAATTTTATAAAAGTCTTGAAAGATAAATATTAAAGTAAGAATATTTCTGTCTCTTACCCTCTTTGAAATGAATAGATAGTTTTCTTATGTCCTTTTATTTATATTTAATGTAATTATTCTTGGTTCTTGTCTTACGTTAATAGTATTATATTATTATCATCAGGAGTAATATCAAAGTCACATAAAAAGTTAGATATATATTTAATAATTAGTTAAATGTATTTCTTAACCACGTAACATTGAAGTTTGATTATGAGTAAATAAAGTTACAGGATCGTTTCATAGATTCGATTCAGGTCTCACTCAAATAATATGAAAAGCAAAATATAATATTTTGAAGCAAAAGAATTTTCTTCAGCTTAGGAAATCACTATAAGTAATATTAACACAGCCATGTTAGTCTAAGGCGATATTACTAATACGAGACAATAGCATCACCGTACTAAGCACCATTAAGCAATGTAAGCTTAATTCAAAGAAAATGAAAGAACTCGTAAGTATTAATATAAAACAATAGTATTACTTTCATCATAACCCAATTACTTAAAGAGTTGCTTTAGTCCACAAGTTAGTCAACTAAAATAGTTAAGTACATAATAATAGCGTTAACGTTAATTCCCAATCAAATAGTTAAACACATAATAGTAGCGTTCACGTTAATTCCCAATTAAATAGTTAAACACATAATAGTAGCGTTCACGTTAATTCCCAATCAAATAGTTAAACACATAATAGTAGTGTTCACGTTAATTCCCAATCACATATCTCACTAACCAACATAACATAAGTGTTTACACCGAACACACTTAACACACATTTATATAATCTGACTGACAGTCACAATCCCATTATAATACTTCACCCCGTCTTCCTCCAGCTGCAAGTTCACCTTCCCCAACTCCAAATGAGACTGATTTGAATGCCCACAACTCGGGTCTTATATACCAAACAATGATGGTGTAGGAACGAATCAGGAGGCGAGTGATGGTGCGCGCTCCAATCATAGCTCCTCGAATCACATAACAGGTGTGTCGTCCACTCACAGCTCCTGGCGTCGATCATACGTCATAGCATCGGTCATCGAGGTATGGGGCGAGATGGTTTGCCCACTCGCTCGTTCGCTCGCTAGTCTGCTTCACCACTTGGGTAGTTTGGCTCCTTGAACTCTAATTCTAACTCTTAAATTAACATACAGGGCTCCGTATGTCAGACCTCCCCCCTAGAAAAGAGTTTAAGGAGTATAGTACATAATATTAAACATAATACATAAATAGATTCACCACCAGATTGGCAACAGCAAGATTATAATGAGGATATAATAAGGATATCACCCAAAGTAGGCAACGTCTCCAGGTACCACATCAGAACATAGCCGGAACGTAGCTGGAGCGTTATTCGAACTGCAAGGCATTATCTCACAGCTGAAGGCTTAAAAGCGTACTACAAAAGCATGATATTTACCTCGCTACAAGGGAGAGCTAATTGCCAAAATCCTCTCATTAAATTATACTTACTGCTGCATGAGGCCAAACTGGTAAATGCAATCTTTGATCCGTGGCAGTGGGTAGGTATCGTTCTTTGTGACAGCATTGACTTGCCTATAGTCCCTACAAAACCCATGGCTCCCGTCTGGCTTCGGCACAAGTATGACCGGACTACTCCACTGGCTGAAGGCCCTTGTGATCAGCTGGTTTGAACAAATTAAGTCAAGCTCGACCTGCAGTATACTCCTGCGTTGTGGCGAGACACGGTAGGGGGATAGTTTAATGGGAGTTGCATCCCCTACGTCGATGTCGTGCATGGCCAAAGAAGTGAGCCCCGGAGTATCACGGAACACACTGGGAGACTGAGATAAAACAGAGATTAGATGGTTCGCTTGATCAGAGGGAAGATGACATAGTTTAGATGGTAATTCCCTCAACGCCACTGAATTATACTGAAAGTTGGATAGGCTACATGACAAGTCAAAGTCTGCATGGATACCTTCAGGCTCTGGAACAGTCTGTTGCGGATCAATAAGAGAACTGAAGACTTTGTCCGCACCAGGCTGCCCACAGGTCCTGACATTCACTGCCACAGTGGGAGAATCTGGAGGAGAGGAATCAGGGGACCTATGGTAGGGCTTCAACATATTTATATGGAATACTTGCGTGGGCTTTCTCCTGTCTGGGGTAGTGACTAGATAATCGGTAATGCTCACCCTCCGAATGATCTTATATGGGCCCCTGAACTTGGCAGATAAAGGTTGGCCAAAAAGGGGGAGCAGGACCAAAACCTCATCACCGGGCTTAAACTCCCTCTCACGGGCTTTTCTGTCATACCATTTCTTCATGGAGCTTTTAGCCACTGTCAAGTTTTGAGCGGCAAACTCACATGAGGATCTCAGCCGGGTTTTGAAATCTGAAACATACTTGAGGAGGTTTTGGTTCCCCTCCTGGCCAACTAGGCTATCCTGCAATAGTTGCAAAGGACCTCTTACCTGGTGACCGAAAACTAGCTCATTAGGGGAAAAACCCAGGGATTCAGTTGGAACCTCACGAGTAGCAAATAAAAGAAAAGGTACCCCCTTATCCCACTCAACTCCGGTCTCTGTACAATACTTACGTAACATTCCCTTTAATGTCTGATGATATCGTTCGAGAACCCCTTGACTCTCTGGGTGGTAGGTGCTAGACTTTACATGCTCGATACCCAACTCCTTCAGGGACTGCTGGAAAATGTTAGAGGTAAAATTAGTTCCTTGATCACTTTGCACCTCATGGGGGAAACCCATTCTGGTGAAAAATTTGAGCAGTTCCTTGATTACAGTTGGAGCAGAGGTAGTCCTTAAGGGTATAGCCTCTGGGTAGCGAGTTGCCATGTCCATGATAGTTAATAAATAAATGTTACCTTGGGAAGTCTTAGGCAATGGGCCTACAATGTCCACTACCACCCGAGTAAAAGGATTCTCGAAAACGGGCAAGGGCACCAGAGGATGTACAGGCACCTTCTGATTGGGTTTTCCTGTCATCTGGCAAGTGTGACACACTCTACAACACTCCACTACATCTGCACGCATTCCTGGCCAGTAAAAGTGGGCTCTGATTCTGTCTAGAGTTTTTCTCACACCTAGGTGTCCTGCCAATGGTATACAATGTGCCATTTCCATTATATCTCTACGACAAGGTTTGGGGACTACTACTTGATGGACGTCCCAAGCCCCGTCATCGATTGGTCTGTGTGGCGGTCTCCATCTTCGCCACAATACTCCTCCTTTGAGGTAGAAACATTCACCACCCTCCTTCTCACATTCCTCTTCACTCACGGACCTGGCAGCTAACTCCTTGCATTCACTATCATCTCTCTGTAGCTCTACCAGGCCGCTAGGACAATTTGGAGGGGTTTCATAGTCATCGTTAGGGTCAAGATGAGCCATAAAGGTGTCAGATAAATCCACCTCAGTCACATCATCAGGCACAGTTGGAGCATCATTCACACTCTCATCATCCCTTTCATCAACTCTTACATTCGGTACATTTCTGTCTGAGGGAACTGCTACTTGAGACATTGAACGTTTGTCAGCACACACAGGGAAAACAGTTGGCAACTCCTTGTCGAGCTCACCGGTTAGTCGCTCGTTAACAGGGGAAAGTGACAAAATGGGGTCTGGTCGGACCTTCTCACCTGCTACATCATTCCCCAAAAGGAGTGTTACCCCAGGCACAGGGATATCTTGGGACCTACACAAAGCTATGGTGGCCTCACCCTGTAGTAACTCACATTCAATTTCGCCTTTTACCAAGTATGCATAAAACTGGCCTCCAGCACCTCTCATTACAACTGGTTCGCCAGGTGGGCACTCAGTGTAAGGATTCACCATGAGGGTGCTAGTAGAACCTGTGTCTCTCAGAATTTTTACCTCATGCATGCAACCATTTAATCTCACGTTGCCAGATGAAATAAAGGGACGGTAACTGTCCTGCACTGATGGTGAAATTATTATTGGCTTAACCCTAGTGGGTTGCACCACACATGCTACTACACCCCTGTCTAGATGATTTACGTTAGCTGCTAGGTACTCCTTCTGTCGAGAGTCCTGCATTAAAGGAACTTTTGGTGCTAGGTACTCCTTCTGTCGGGAGTCCTGCATTAAAGGAACATTTGGTGCTAGGTACTCCTTCTGTCGGGAGCCCTGCATTAAAGGCACACATGGAATTTGAGATACGGCGGCAACTGTCTGCCCCGATCTCTCCGTTTTTTCCTTGGCCCAGCACTGATAAGCTAGGTGGCCTCTCATGCCACAAAAAGTACATACTTTAGGGGATACGGGAACGTTCCCTCTTTGAGCATTACTATTTATTTGGGGCCCACCTCTGTTACCATTGCCCTGAGTCGCATTTTTAGTTGGGGGAACATTTCTATTTTGGCTAACTGGGGAAGACGTTATAGGCTTGTGACTGGGTCGGTCAGATTTGTGATTGGGATACTTAAAATTAGAACTAGAATTATCGTAGGGCTTCTTTCCACGAAATTTGTTGTTGAGCACGTATGTGTCAGCCATGTCAGCGGCGTCAGCAAGACAATCTACCTTTTTCCCCTTTAAGTGATAGGATACAGAAGAATCAATTTTCCATAGGAAATTTTCTAACAGGACCAACTCCTTCAGATCGTTGTAGCTTGTGACTTTCTTACTCTTGACCCAATGATTGAAAGTTTTAGTCATGGTCCTGGCAAATACCTTATGGGTTTCTTCTACTTTCTTCTGGTTTTTACGGAAAGATTGCCTGTAAGCCTCAGGCTGCAATTGATAGGTTTTTAAGATAGCTTCTTTGAGATTGTCATAATCCTGCCTAACTTCTGCTACTTCTGACAAATACGTGGCTCGAGCCTGCCCTGTCAAAACAGTTTGTAACATAAAAGGCCATTGATCTCTTGTCCACTTCATACCTCCAGCAACTTCCTCAAACAAAACAAAGAAATCCTGCACATTATCCTCAGTGAAAGGTGGAATGACACTAGTCATAGTCAATCCCAGAGGGGGAGCAATTTCGGGAGCATTTGTATGGACATTTAGTTGAGCCGTACGATATTGATATTCACATTTTATGCTAGTTTCTTCGGTATTTGCTTTTATTCTGGCTTCTTCGGTAATATTATTTATTCTGGCTAGTTCTATACTTGCGTTGGCTTGTTCGGTCGTTGCTTTTATTCTGGCTAGTTCTAGTTCGAATATTTGATCACCGGTCAAACCAGGTGGCAATTGTATATCAAGTTGGCTAGGTTTACTAGGGATCCCACCAACTGCTCCGTCTCCCTCCCCGCCTTCTACAGGTAAACAGGTGGGCTTTTATGGTCTGAGCCACCTCCACTTTAGACATGTTTGAGACAGTTAATTGGAGATGTGAGGCAAGCACTTTCAGTTCGGATTTTGACAGACAGTCAATATCAGGGGATGTGGGTTCTGATTCTATGAAAACTCGAGCATCTTCTTCATTAATTAGTTGAGGCATGATTAATATTTGTTTTTTAAGTAGTGAAACGTTAATGAAACTGAGTGAAACTGTATGAAACGAATCCTGGCAAGGTCGCCACTCTTCTGTTACGTATCTTGATCCTCAAGTGGTTAACTTGATGAATCTAGATAGCACAGAGATATATATTAAGGTATCAGTCAGCTGAAGGCAAAACAAAAGTAAAATCTAATAAAATTATTTCCTGTTGTTGCTTCCTTTCCTTTTGGATCTTAGGACTTGATACTCTTTAATTATGAAAATACTGAAACTAATTAAAGTCATGTAGTATTTATAAAGAATTATTATTTAACCGAAGCTTAGTAGGCTATGGTTATGAACCGAATAAGTTATAGCTAAAGAAGGACTATTAATTTATAAAAAGTCTTGAAAGATAAATATTAAAGTAAGAATATTTCTGTCTCTTACCCTCTTTGAAATGAATAGATAGTTTTCTTATGTCCTTTTATTTATATTTAATGTAATTATTCTTGGTTCTTGTCTTACGTTAATAGTATTATATTATTATTATCATCAGGAGTAATATCAAAGTCACATAAAAAGTTAGATATATATTTAATAATTAGTTAAATGTATTTCTTAACCACGTAACATTGAAGTTTGATTATGAGTAAATAAAGTTACAGGATCGTTTCATAGATTCGATTCAGGTCTCACTCAAATAATATGAAAAGCAAAATATAATATTTTGAAGCAAAAGAATTTTCTTCAGCTTAGGAAATCACTATAAGTAATATTAACACAGCCATGTTAGTCTAAGGCGATATTACTAATACGAGACAATAGCATCACCGTACTAAGCACCATTAAGCAATGTAAGCTTAATTCAAAGAAAATGAAAGAACTCGTAAGTATTAATATAAAACAATAGTATTACTTTCATCATAACCCAATTACTTAAAGAGTTGCTTTAGTCCACAAGTTAGTCAACTAAAATAGTTAAGTACATAATAATAGCGTTAACGTTAATTCCCAATCAAATAGTTAAACACATAATAGTAGCGTTCACGTTAATTCCCAATTAAATAGTTAAACACATAATAGTAGCGTTCACGTTAATTCCCAATCAAATAGTTAAACACATAATAGTAGTGTTCACGTTAATTCCCAATCACATATCTCACTAACCAACATAACATAAGTGTTTACACCGAACACACTTAACACACATTTATATAATCTGACTGACAGTCACAATCCCATTATAATACTTCACCCCGTCTTCCTCCAGCTGCAAGTTCACCTTCCCCAACTCCAAATGAGACTGATTTGAATGCCCACAACTCGGGTCTTATATACCAAACAATGATGGTGTAGGAACGAATCAGGAGGCGAGTGATGGTGCGCGCTCCAATCATAGCTCCTCGAATCACATAACAGGTGTGTCGTCCACTCACAGCTCCTGGCGTCGATCATACGTCATAGCATCGGTCATCGAGGTATGGGGCGAGCTGGTATGGGGCGAGATGGTTTGCCCACTCGCTCGTTCGCTCGCTAGTCTGCTTCACCACTTGGGTAGTTTGGCTCCTTGAACTCTAATTCTAACTCTTAAATTAACATACAGGGCTCCGTATGTCAGAGCATCTATAGCAGAAAGGCTGAATGTATACAGTAGATAAAAAATTAAAAAATTAAAAATTCCATTTGTGGCAGTTTCTATTTGTCAAAATACGTGATTTTCGGCGAAATTACCCCGTCTTACCCTATAGCCTTCTCCTAAAGAAAATGGATTTTTGAGCACAGACTAAACCAAAAATACACTACTGTATTTACATAGCTAGTCATTAACCTAACCTAACCTGGGCATCCTGGGGCTGCCACCCCCAGACCCCCGCTGGTTTTGGGTTGAAAAGTGATAAAAAACATATTTCTTACCTCATTTGTCAAAGTTTTGTACTGTATTTGGTTTAATATAAACTTCCCGGGTAATTTTAACAGTACTATTGCTTCTATATATCATACAATAGCATTATAGGCTACACCAACCATAAAATACGTTTTTAATTAATAACTAGAAAAACAGGCCTTCGATTAAACCATTACGAAATATAGTCACAGCACTATAGTTTGCTCTATTCACTGTAAGTAGGCGAAAAGCCGCCGAAAAATCATGATCTCTGACCTCTGTAACTCAAAAACTACTAGAGTAGCCTAATCGAGCTAACATCGAGCTAACATTTCTACCATTTGGGAAGTCAGTCAAGTAATAGGCTAGGCTAGATGTGAAAATTTAGTCAATTTGCTCTAGCCCTTTTAGAGTTACAGAGGATAGAGTTCATAATTTCTCGCCTAGGCGGGAGCAAGATGTTTCGCAGCAAGTGACGGTTCGCTTTACCGCGGCGAACAAGCCCGGACACTAATTGGAACTGCGGCGAACCAACCCACACCAGGGCCACCAAATCAAGATGCTTAATACTGATAGTCGTGTGAAAGTGGCTAAATTGATACTGACATCACTGGACGATGTCATACAACTAAGGAAGGATCTCCTACATTTTGAATGCCATCTGATACTTTTCAAATTATAAACATTATCTCACTTCCTTACCGGTACATATATATTTCCTAATATGAAGAAAACAGTCTAATATCAGCTAGACAGTATTATATAATATGCATCATCGTGTCTTTATTTAAAAAGTGTACACATTAGTAGGGACTATATACACCAGCACACTTGCGTAAGAGCTTCTTACCCGCCTGCGTGCTTTTGGGTGTGCTTCTCATATATTCTTCCCCCGCCTTGAATAATTTTCCTTGGATGTTTTTATCGGTTGCTCGTTGATACCTGGACAATGTGCCTTCACTAACAAATTGTACCTCCAAACAAACTGTTTTAGCTTCTTCTTCAAGCAGATCGACCCGCAGATAAATTGGAAGCTTAAATTTTCCTGTTCGAAGATTTAATACACTGTACCAACTTTCAGCTGGATATGGTATGGGAGGGAGAAGAAGAGAAGTAGTGGAGGAGGAGGTGGGGATCAGGAGGTCAGAAGTGTGGGAAGCCATGAAAAGAGTGAAGTTGGGGAAAGCACCAGGAACAGATGGAGTGTGTGGGGAAATGTTGAGGTATGGTGGTGAGATAGTGATAGAATGGGTATGGAAAATGTGCAAACTAGCATGGGAGAAGGGGAGTGCACCCGATGACTGGAAGACTGGCATAATAGTCCCCCTATATAAGGGCAAAGGGGAAAGAGGAGTGTGTGGTAACCACCGAGGAATATGTCTTCTAAGCGTAGTAGGGAAGGTATACAGTAGGGTAGTGATTGAGAGAGTGAGAGTGAGAACGGAGAAATGGATAGGCGACGAGCAGGGACGTTTTAGGAAGGGAAGAGGATGTGTAGATCAGATTTTTACCCTGAATTGTGTTGTGGAGAAGTATCTGGAGAAGAAACAAAAGGTGTATGTTGCCTTTATGGACTTGGAGAAGGCCTATGACAGAGTGGATAGAGAAGGTTTGTGGAAAGTACTAAGAATATACGGAGTAGAGGGCCAGTTGCTGAAAGCAGTGAAGAGCATGTATGAGGGTGCAAAGGCGGCAGTACGTGTGGAGAGTGAGCAGAGCGAGTTCTTTAACCTGAATGTTGGTTTGAAACAGGGGTGTGTGATGTCCCCGTGGTTGTTTACTGTATATATGGATGGAGTCATGAAAGAAATACTATCAAGAGCAGTGGATGTTGGTGTATCGATGAAAAGGGAGGGAATTGAGTGGAAGCTACCTATACTGCTGTTTGCGGATGATACAGTTCTGATGAGTGATAATGAATGGGAGTTGCAGGGTCTGGTAAATGAGTTTGGAAGAGTGTTCGAAAAACGGAATTTGAAGGTAACTACGGGGAAGAGCAAGGTTATGGTGTTCGAAAGGGGTGAAGTCACAGAGTGTGAGGTGAAGCTGAACGGTCAGGCTATGGAGATCGTCAACTCTTTTAAGTATCTGGGCAGTGTGTTGAGTAAAGACGGGACTATGGATGAAGAAGTGCGGGAGAGGGTACAACAGGGGAAGAGGGTTGTAGGAATGCTAAAAGCAGTAACAAGAAATAGGGTGGTCAGTATGGAAGTGAAGAAGTCCTTGCATGACAGTGTGGTAATCCCGACACTGACTTACGGAAGCGAAGCATGGACGTTGGTTGAGAGACTCAGACCAAGAGTGAGAGCAGTGGAAATGAATTACTTAAGGAGTGCGTGCGGAGTTACATGGAGGGATAGACAGACTTATGAGGAAGTAAGAAGGAGGTGTGGTGTGGAGGTAGATGTGCTGGAAAGTGTGAAAAGGAACAACTTGAGATGGTTCGGCCATATGGAACGTATGGAAAGCGAGAGAATGACTAAGAGGGTGTACGAGAGCGAGGTGGAGGGACAGAGAGGGAGAGGTAGACCGAATATGAGGTGGAAGGATGGAGTGAGGAAGTACATGAACGAGGGTGGTGCTGGTTGGGGGGAGGGGCGTCGACTGACTGGGGACAGAGGTGCATGGGGGCGGTTCGTTCGTGGCCACCCCTTCGGGGATCACGGCATCAGGCAATAGATAGATAGATAGATAGACCAACTTTCATAATCATCGTTTGTCCTGGTTGTTTGAAAAACACCAATTAGGAAATCTTATGGAGATGGTGAGGAAAATTATGATAATTGCGACAAATATACGCTAGACTGACATTAGAAATGCACTAGAATCATCCACAAATACCCCCACACACACCCAACCATACCGTCAGACGCGCAGTTAGCCCCGGCTCCAGGCCCCGCGAAACTGCAACAAAACCTAAGCCAAACTAGATCTACAACCTAAGCCAAACTAGCTATACAATCTAAACCAAACTTGCTCTACAACCTAAACCAAAACTGCTCTACAACCTAAGCCAAACTGCAGCCGAATCCATGCAATAGTTTCGGAGTTATCGGCGTTTGAATGCAAATTATTAGCACCACGGCGAAATTACCCCGTCTTAACCCGGTGTCACTAAAGTACGAAAAGTAGCGAAAAGTAGCGAAAAGTAACGAAAAGTAGCGAAATGTAGCAAAATGTAACGAAACAGACGTACGAATTTAGGGCGGGAACTTCGGGAAGTTCCAAACAAGCAATCCATCTTTATAGGACAATCTTGGACTGGTACAATTGAGCTCCAATAATGAACCTCGCAAGCGAAATGTGTAACGAAAAGTAGCGTAAAATGGTGTTCTAAATAGAAATAAAACACTATAAATGGCATTCATGTATTTAAAACTCTATGGTCTATTGGTGCCTATTTTCATTAATAAATTGTTTCTCATAAGGTGGCACTAGTGTCCGTGAATATTATCAAATGTCTTTTTCGTAACAAGGTTGTCAATACGGTACTTTCAGTCATCGATAGCTCTAAAGATTATATGAAAATGTGTTAAACCCCCGGAAAAACCTAATGTAAAATTATGGTAGGCCTACTAAAATTTAATTTTCGTAACAAGGTTGTCAATAGCCTACGGTACTTTCCCCGTTATCAATGTACTGTACAATCAAGCTGAAAATTGCAGAGTAAACACCATAGACTTCATCTACTTTTCTTTCACCTTCGTATAGGCTAGGCCTAATCGACAGCCAATTTTTTTTATTTTTTTATTAAGGGATTAGTACTCAACCAGCGGGGGTGTGGGGGCGGCAGCATCCACCCATAATACTAGGTTAGGTTAGGTAAGGTTGTTAGGTTAGGCTAATGTCTTTTCAAATCACTATCGGGGAGCGAGCGTGTCTCAACATCGATCGATAGGCCTAATGGGGAAAATAGGTTTTCCCGAGATTTCTAATTAATTACAAAGACTAGGGGTAAAACACCGATGTAAGTACCATCGGTCAATAAAAATACCGATTTTCATTTGCACATTACGCATATAAAAACTTTCTGTATATAACTTTCATTGGTATATTCACAAAGAGCACACTCTAAGCCATTCATAAGTCATTTAAAGCACTAAAATCGGCTTACGGTAGCCATGTAATAACATGGTGAACCTTCGTGAAAGTGGCGCAAAACGGCGAATTTATTGGTGGATGGTGGAAAGTTCTGGGTTACCGGATGTTGGTACCACCTATATAACATTGGTAATTTAATTCATATCTTTCTTATACCCCCTACATATGATTCGGAAAACCTTCAGCTTTGCATATATATGCATATTTTGTACCTAGGTCACATAATAATATACTTAATTCGAATACTTACCAAAGTCGATGTTAGGCCATCAGAATTGTCTCAATGTTATCCTATTTTCACCAATATAAGCAGCTCCTCGTTGTCATACACAACGTTCAGTTATTCACAATTGTAAATCATGTGTGGAAATGCTGATACTAAAGCTACATTCTCCATATTAGCCTGAAATATGACGAGAAACCAAAAATCCGCCATTTTTCTTCACTGAATGAGTAAGACTGGCCTCTTAGTTCTTAATCCATTACACTAATCTTCAATTATATACGAAAACTACATAAAAGCATGTCAATAAATAAATGTAACCCATATTTATTACACAATTCACAATTTATAGCCATTATTTGCAAGGTACTTACAAAAAATTACCATTAGACATCGTAGTTCGGAAAATGGCTTTGGCTTCAACTTGATACACTTATGGTGACCATATCTTACTTTGAAATATATAGAATATAACATATAATAGGTAGATTTATGCGATAAAGGTAGCATCAGGCCACCCAAAACAATGGTACATTTACGGTAAAACACCGATGAAAGTACCGTCGGCCAATTAAAGTACCGATTTTCATTTGCAAATTACGCATATAAAAACTTTCTGTATATAACTTGCATTGGTATATTCATAAAGAGCACACTCTAAGCTATTCATAAGTCACTTAAAACACTAAAATCGGCTTACGGTAGCCATGTAATAACATGGTGAACCTTCGTGAAAGTGGCACGAAAAGGCAAATTTATTGGTGGATGGTGGAAGGTTCTGGGTTTACCGGATGTTGCCACCACCCTAAAACGTTGTTAATTTATTGATATCTTTCTTATACCCCCTACATATGATTCAGAAAGCCTTCAGCTTTGCATATATATGCATATTTCGTACCTGGGTAACATAATAATATGTATTCGAATACTTACCAAAATCGATGTAAGGCCATCAGAATTGTCTCAATATTATCCTATTTTCACCAATTTAAGCAGCTCCTCGTTGTTATACACGACGTTCAGTTATTCACAATTGTAAATCATGTGTGGAAATGCTGATACTGAAGCTACATTCTCCATATTAGCCTGTAATAGAGGAGACCAAAAGTCGGCCATTTGTTATCACTGGGAGGGAAATACTAGCGTTCGCGGGAGCGGGAATTTCAAACAGTTCAAGAGACATTGCATGTATTTTATATTATTTGGCACACATACGTGTATATGGATTACTTCCTACATACAATCATTTATTTAATTAATGTTTTAGATGTTCAACAATACATTCATACTCGAAAAAGATCTAGACTAGACTAAACAATAATATTACAAGAGGATGTGAAATAAAAGGATAGACATTAAGAATTTGGATTTATTATCACATAAAGCATTAACATTTGCGATTTGATAGACATATAAGGACATGGTATATGTCTAGCACTCAAAATATGCACCAACAGTGCACAGGCTTGAAGACAGATACATCAAGAGGTTGGATTATGTGGGAGGCATGAGGAGGGAAGCAGTACATAATGATTCCGTTGTCTTTGGCAAAGGCTAGAGTTTCAAGTGATATATGACTTGAATGGCCATCAACAAAAAGGATCACAGGTCTTTGGACTTTTTTCTCATTAAGTTCGGTATGGAAGAGATTAGCCAGCCATGAATAGAACACCTCCATTGTCATCCATCCGTTGTCACTGTACCCGATGTTGTAGGAGTTGATGTCGAGATCGGGGTAACTCTGGTAAGCAAAAGGTTTCTTTCCTTGATTTAGGATTAAAGGACATAACATATCTCCTGCAGCAGACACACATGACAGAACGGTTATCATTTGTTTACCTTCTCCACCAAATTTATATGCATTCTTTGTTCCCTTTCTTACCATAACTTTGGAACTCTTGTCTGTTGCATATAAGAAGAAACCCGATTCATCACAATTGAAAATGCGTGAAGCATTTTCTTCTGAGAGGAAAGTTTCTGCCTCTTGATTATGTTCATCCTTCAAGAATTTGTTTAGTCCACTGAAGAAATCTTTGATGTGTTGTGGACGAACTGCAGCTCGAAGGTGTCCAAGGTGTTCTGGTGCCCTGACTGACAGTACAGGATGTCTTGCTAAAAATCTGTCCATCCACCTTGAAGTTGGGAGATTATCTAGTGGAAAGACAACCTGCTTTTTCAAATCCAAAATGGTTTTGACGACTTTGGGGAGCAGCTGTCTCGTCAGAGGACATCCAATCTTTGTCATGATAAGACACCTGTCGGGAATTTAGATAAAGAGGTTAAATTGTATATCACTGGTACATGAAATATCCCAACAAATAGTTATAATATAATTACCAACGAGGTATTCGATGGGTGTAATCCAGTCCCCCACACGCGGCTAATTCAATTGCATGACATGTAGGAATGTTCACATAATACAATATCGATACAATGAACTTAGCTTAGAGGAGTGAGGACTGGTGATGTAGGACTGTTGTTAATATTGTTATAGATTAATATTTGTAGCACATGGTGAACTGTGGGTTGAGTCAGAGCCGGGGGAGGAGATGTTGGCTGTATGGTGTTGATTGAGAGACTAAAGGGCCGGCGTCCGATCGCTTCGCGAAATTACATATGGCTGCCGGCTCATAATAATTATAACCCATAACTTGGTTTCATAATACATCTAGAGCTGATGTAGATATTTATACATTACAGTTAATATTTAACCTAACTTAAGAATAAACTACAATACACAAAGAACCAGCCGAAATCGTACAAGCGATACGATACCGCCAAATTCAAATGTCCTATTGGACCAAAACCTGTCGGGATCATTACCCTATTCCCGACATATTGCCCTCCACCAAAAATGATATACAGGAGCTATATACAGAGAACAAAAAAGGACATCGAAGTCAAAGATCACCTTGTTTGATCTTTGATCTCCAAAGATCCACGGAACTCATAGCCGCCCTCCTTTTGGGACGAGCGCCACCTGAAGCCTGAGGAGGATCATCCTTCTCATCATCAGCTGCCCCACCTTGAGGAGCACTGTCACCAGCACTCTCCCATGGAGGGGTATCAGTAGAGACGCCAGGATCATCCGGCAGTTCTACATCCTGCTCCAAGGGATATAGCCTTACGACTGGGCGAGTAGTAACCCCAGTCGAAGTTCGTATTCTAGCAACCCTTATAAGACCATCAATGCCCTGGAACAAATCGATAATCCTCCCAAGCTTCCAAAATAACCTAGGACGCTCATCATGAATCAGGACGACATCCCCGATACGAGGCCATCGTTGATTCGTCCCTTTGATCTTATGAGAGTGACGCTCGCGAAGAGACAGCAAATATTCTTGGGTCCACCGTTTCCATAGATCGTCGGACACCCTGTTTACATACTGGAAGCGACGACGTGTGGCGTCAGCATTGCCGAACGTAGGGTCTTGCAGATCTTCGTCATTTACGGACGATCTAGGAAAGGTATTAAGGGTTCGTCCACGTGTTAGCATAGAAGGCGAAATGGGTAAGAGGTCATCAACATCTGCCGAGGTATAGGTCAAGGGCCTGTCGTTGACTGACATCTCAATTTCTATTAAGATGGTTTGCAACTGGTCACCAGTGCCCTTCCTAATACCTTCTTCATGGCAGATTTGACGATACCGATAGTTCTCTCCCAAATCGCCCTGAACCATGGTGCACGTGCTGGTATAAATCTCCACTGACAACCCTTTCCAGTGAGGGTAGCCACAACCTGCTGGTCATCCATTAAACTCTGGAGATATTTAGAGGCCCCAACAAAACAAGTCGCATTATCGCTCATAATAATTTGAGGGAAACCATTGCGACCTGCAAAGCGTCGTAGAGTATGCAAAAACCCCTCACTGGATAGGTCGTCAATCAAATTCAATATGAATCGCTCTGGTTACCGCACATGTGAATAGGACGGCATATACCTTTATGATATTACCGGGCGATTCTCTAACATGAATCGCTCCGGTGTAGTCTACCCCGGTTACCTGAAATGGTTCAGTCCTTTGTACCCTGAACTCAGGCAAGGGAGGTAGATCAACTGGGGAGTAAGGCTTACCCTGTAATCTTTTACAGATAGTACAGCTATTGTGGATCCCTTTAATTGCTTGTCGCATCTTGGGGATCCACCAACGTTGTCGCATATACGCCAGAACATAATTTACGCCAAAATGTAGGCAGGTCCGATGGCATTGGCAAATCAACATTTTGGTAATCAAATGAGAGGAGCTAAGGAGGACAGGATGTCCGCTTTTTGTATCCTGTCTCTACACTTAATGATGCCTCCTTCCATATATAATCCTAGCTGCCTCATTAAGTTTGAGGGTTTGGCCTTTGACTCCTTGCTCAGGATTTGATGTTCAGTAGGATAAGATTCCTTTTGTACTAAACATATTAGTTTTGCTTCTGCTGATCTCAATTCATGGAGTCTGATATGCTTCGAATCTTCACTAAGGAAAGACCCGTGAGCCCGACTTCTCATGTTGTTAATGAAACGGTATATCCATGCAAATACCCGTATTACTTGATCATAGCTGCCGTAACGTTCCCACTCTACCAACTTGTTATCCTGATGTGTAGTACTCACATTCGAACTACTTAACACATCATCTTGGGGCCGACTTGAAGGATCAGATATGCATTCCCTGAAATCCTGAGGCCATTCAGTTGGAGATGTAAGCCATGGAGGTCCATGCCACCAAATAGAGGAAGACATAAACTGCTGTGCCGAGATCCCCCGTGAAATTATGTCACTGGGGTTATCCCTGGTGCTCACATAGCGAAATGTAGCTGTAGGAACTAAGTCATTAATCTCATCAGTGCGATTAGAAACATAAACAGGTAACACTTTCTGGCTGTGTACCCATGAAAGCGCTATTTGACTGTCGCTCCAGACATAGACGTTATTAATCTGTAGTATGTCTGCATAAGCATCCAGTGTAAACTTTATTAGACGAGCAGACAGAAGCAATGCAGTAAGTTCTAATTTAGGAACTGTAATTTTCTTTATAGGGGCTACTTTGGCCTTCGCTATAGCCAGCGTCGCTACACTACCATTGCATATGTATATGGCAGTACCGTACGCACTATTACTAGCATCAGAAAAGGCATGTAGATCCACCTGTTGACCACTAATAACCTGATGATTAAGTTGGACCTTGCAACATGTGGAAAGGTCCGACCGAATCAACCGCCAAGTATCTTGTAACTCAATCGGGAGGGGCGTATCCCAATCTAGTTTTAGCCGCTACAGTTGCTGTAAAAACATACGAGCACGGATTGTTACAGGCAGCAAAAAACCTAGGGGATCAAACAACCTCGCTGGCAAGCTTAAGCAGTTTCGCTTGGTCATAAGCTCACCGCCGCATGGGGTGTGACAGAAGGATATACAATCTGTGGTAGTGTCCCATTTGTGGCCTAAAAACTTCACCTCACTATTCTCAGTAGCTACACCGTCAGAAGCAAATTGACCTTTCAAAAGATCACTATTAGTGGCCCATTCTCTTAAGTATAAATGAGCCTTGGCAAATATATCACGGATCTCCCAGCATCTCTTGAGCAATAAATCTTCATCGTCTCCGGTGCCTTGAAGATTGTCCACATAGATCCCCTGCTTGATCTCATTCTTGAAGTCAGGATCTAGTCCAGCCTCCTCAAGATGACGCAAGATAGTAGCGTTGAGAAGGAACTGGGAACAGGTCGCCCCGAATAAGACGACTCTGAACCTGTAGACCAGATACTCTGAATCTAGATCCATTGGGTCCCGTGGCCATAAAAATCTTGTCGAGTCCCTGTCTTCACGATGGAGTTGAAGCATCAGGAAGGCCTTCTCAATATCGGCGACCCATGCAAACTTATGACATCTGAAGCGCAACATAATTTGCGCTAGATCAGAGACCAGGGACGGACCCGTGTACAGACAATCATTCAGGCTATAGGAGCGATCACTGGATTTAGCAGAGCAGTCATACACAATACGAACAGGAGTGGTGGAACTGTCCTTTTTAATCCCATGGTGAGCAAGGTAATGGATGTCATCCCCATACTCACTGAGATCTACTCTCTCCACAAATCCACGTTGTACCTGCTCGGCCAAAACTGCCGCATAAATCTCGCAATAACTTGGATCCTTGACAAACTGCTTCTGAAGGCCACGTAACCTACCAAGTGCTAGATGGAAATTAGTAGGTAATTTACTCTTGTTATCATTCCAAGGGAGCCTTACCACATACTGACCTCTGCCAGAGTCATACGTTACAGTCTCTTCATACGAGCTTAACGCTAGCTTGGACTCACGATCAAGTTCATGTGGGTCAATTCCAATATTGTCCAAGTCCCATAGCTTATCTATATCAGTACATGTATTATCAGGCACCTTTGGCCTAATATATTTATCTATGGGGCTTACTGCTACCTTGAGGACCGTAACCACCTCCACCTGTGTGTCTTGAGAGGAAGTGGCATAGGATCCAGAAATGGCATAACCTTGGATCGTGGGCAGCATTATTAGCTTATCTACCCGCCGATATCCAGGGTGAACCAGGTCGTAGTAATAATCAGCTCCGACCAGTAGCATAATACCATTGTTAGCACAGAGTTGATCATCAGCCAGTTTATAACCCTTGCTTCTGAGATATTTCAAATGTGGTTGAATCTCTGATGCTATATAGAAACTGGGTAGTGTGTCGACCACAACAGCCTTGATGGGACATACCTTTTTTCTATAAACATAGGAAATCTCCACTATATCATAGTCACTGGTATCTATTTCACCAGTGAAACCATGGAGACGCAAATTCTCTTGACCCTTGCTGGTACACTTGAGCTGGGGTAATGATGACCGCAGAACGAATGACCTCTGTGAGCACTGGTCAAGTAAGGTGCGCATCATTATAGTATTATTATTACTCCCCACTACTGGCAGCATCATAGTAGGAAGCAATTGACATTCTCGAGAAGCAATGGACATGGCAGATACTTTATCACCCTCGCTCTTACCTTTCTCATGTGACTCTTTGGGGGTTCTCCCCTTTTCTTTGCCGTCGTGCCGATCAGACTGGGTGCAAAGGGAAAACCAATGTTTCCCCTTGCAATACTTACAAGGTTTGATGTAGGAATTGGTGCAGGTACTGTTGAAGTGGTCTCTTGCCAGACAGCTGGTACATAACTTAAGCGATTTAGCCTTGCCAATCTTCTGTGTAGCCTTAGGATACTTAGGACACTGATACCACAGATGACCGTGGACACTGCACAACTTTCAACCTAATGATATTGGCCTTTTCTGTTTAGGAGAAGTCTGTACCGGGAAAGCTGCAGTAGATGGCGACATCTCCACTTGTCGGTAGTGTCCAGTACTCTCCATATTGAAGACTTCAGTCTGGTACACCTGCACCAACGCTTCCAAGTTTAGTGGAGAGTCGCTTAGTTGTCATCTTAAGATT
The DNA here is from genome assembly GCA_032716605.1 of Paralithodes platypus. Taxonomy (NCBI): domain Eukaryota; kingdom Metazoa; phylum Arthropoda; class Malacostraca; order Decapoda; family Lithodidae; genus Paralithodes; species Paralithodes platypus. The sequence continues at coordinate 58,524,452 of CM064496.1, read as the reverse complement.
TCCCTTAGGGGAGAGGGTATCTTATTCAAGATATTAACACTAAATATTTCCTCCTTGGTGATGGCCATTGTCTCTATAGATCGGAGGAGGCTCTCAAAGGAGGCATAGTACTCCTTTAGGGCCATCACATCATAGGATGGAGGATCTAGCGTAAAGAACTTAGTAATTAACGCGGTCTTGATGACTTCCACTCTCCCGTAAGTTCTCTTCAGCAACTCCACTGCAGACTCGTAGCTGGTAGCTTCTAGCTTGTACCCATCGACTAACTTCAATGCCTCCCCTTTCAATTGACCACGGAGATATGTGAACCTTTGGATGGATGCGAGTGTTTTATTATAATGGACGGAACACTCAAAAATATCCCAAAATCCAGTCCAGGTAGCCGAATCCCCGGAAAAGGTAGGCAAAGTAAGCTTCGGCAGGTTAAAACCAGTCGCCTTTGGTGTACCGGTATCCTTAACAGAGGTTGATTCTTGGGTGGAAAATAGTCTGGCTAAGGCTGTATTAACATTCTCAAAGTACTCAAGATCTGCCGACATTTCTTCTTCCACATCGTCAGTAACTGTCAATAAATCATATACCTGCTGAGCATAACTATCATAAGTAGCTAGCGGTTTAGTAACAGTAGCGAATTTACCCTTTATTTGATCAGCCGTGGCACTTATTAAAAATTCATCAAGATCTCTTAACCCGCAGAGACCCAGCGTCGCACGTGTTGCGTCGGCAGTCTTTGATCACCAACTCCCAGCGACGCATCACGTGCGTCCGACATATAAAAAACACTTACGTGGCTCGTAAGGTAGGAAATGGCGGGAGAATAGGAGGGGGAGGTACCGTAGTGTGTGTGGGAGCCGGGCCAGTAGGTGTGAGCGGGCCGAGACAGCCGCGCGGCTGGTGGTGGTGGGCTTAGTGGGGATAGTTTACACCCCTAGTTCACCGCCACTTTGAACCTTCATTACTCCGGTCGTATGGAGCTAGAGGCTTGAGATTTATGTGAGATACTCCTTAGGATGTATGCCGTACAATGCCATACTCAGATTTTACCCTAGGGCTCCGGGCGGGTGGTCATGCGGGGGAGACGAACTATTGAACCCCCCCCCCCGCCCCCAAATGACCGAAATGATTTTTTTTTATTTTTGTCTTCATTCTCACCATCTTCCATTTTGGCTCAACATTTTTTTGAGGCTCCCCCCCCCCCCCAAAAAAAAATGTCAGAGGTGATTTTTTTTTTTTTTTTTCATTTCTCATCCTTGTCTTCCATTTTAGCAAACAAAAAAATAAGTGAAAATGGCTTGGGACTGGGGTGAACAAAATATTATAACTAGCCGGGGCTCAACGGGTTAAACATCTATTTAAACTTCCCTTCATCCCTCCCTTAAGAATCTTAAGTTTCTTTAAATCTGTCATCGTTAAGGTCTAATTTTAAGCAACTTAAACTACAATGAGGTCAGACTACAAACCGTTAATCGCTTAGGAATCAACAGCGGCAAACCCCCATTACTTAAGAAATTTACTCAAAAATAATTACATAATACTTACATCCCCCCTTAACCCTTATTTAGCGGGTGGTAAGGTATTTTACACTGTACCGCTCAGCGGGCATAATCCCGAAATATTCGCTCAATTTCACTCGCCCTAGCGCTGTTACTCTGGCTCCAATGCGAACGAAACGATCATTTTTGGAAAGAGCAACTCTTCGTCTCCCCATATAAGTCTATGAATGGATGTTATGAATGAGTGTGGAGGGTGGGAAGAGGTGAGGAAGAGGAGGTACTTTTTGGTCTATTTCCCGGGCGCGTTCGGATGCGTTCGCTTTGGCCTGACTTCGGCCTCTCGCGCGTCTACTATTCCTTTGGTAATCGGTCTTATTTTTCTCTTATTTCTCCTTATTTCTGTATTCTCTGTATTATCTCTCTCTCTCTCTCTTTCTTTCTCTCTCTCACTCCTGTCTGTCTCTCTCTCTCTGGCTCGCTCGCTTTCCCTCTCTCGCGCTCCCTTTCTCTCTTCCTCATCCGTATATGTAATTCTCATTATTATTTTCTCTAACTATCCCTCTATTTCATTTATTTGCTTGTAATATTTCTGTATTATTATATCTTGTTCACTCTTTCTTCAGTTCAGTTTCTGTATTCTCTCTTTCTCTTCTCATCCGTATATGTAATTCTCATTATCATTTTCTCTAACTAATCCCTCTATTTCATTTATTTGCTTGTAATATTTCTGTATTATTATATCTTTTTCACTTTCTTCAGTTCAGTTTCTGTATTCTCTCTCTTTCTTCTCATCCGTATATGTAATTCTCATTATTATTTTCTCTAACTAATCCCTCTATTTCATTTATTTGCTTGTAATATTTCTGTATTATATCTTTTTCACTCTTTCTTCAGTTCAGTTTCTGCATTCTCTCTCTCTCTCTCTCTCTCTCTTGCTTTGCAGGTTTTTGTTTTTGTTTTATATATAATATTATTTCACAACACATTTCCAAATCACCCTATGGGGTAGTGTTGAAGACTCATTTTTTGTTTGTGGTGTTCCCAGGAGGTGTTATCCACATGTGATTGAGGTAGGCAAAAGGCAGTTATGTGATTGAGGTAGGGAAAAGGCAGAACTGCCTATAGCGAGTGTATGAATGGGATTGAGGTAGACAAAAGGCAGAACTGCCTATAGCGAGTGTATGAATGTGATTGAGGTAGACAAAAGGCAGAACTGCCTATAGCGAGTGTATGAATGTATGTATGAATGAATGACATGGATGTATGAGGTGGACCAAGAACCAGATGGATGGATGAAATTCGAAACTTTGATAGACGTATATATCACGGTATACGGTAGAAGTAATTCCTTACAATGTACCGTACATCGTGATATATACGCCTATCAAATGATTGCAATCAATATACGGTATATATATAAATATATATATATATATATATATATATGTATATATATATATATATATATATATATATATATATATATATATATATATATATACTGTATATATATATATATATATATATATATATATATATATATATATATATATATACTGTATATTGGTGTATATTGATTGCAATCATTTGATAGGCGTATATATCACGGTGTATATATATATATATATATATATATATATATATACCGTATATTGATGGCAATCATTTGATAGGCGTATATATAACGATGTACGGTACATTGTAAGGAATTACTTCTACCGTATACCGTGATATATACGTCTATCAAAGTTTCGAATCTCATCCATCCATCTGGTTCTTGGTCCACCTCATACATCCATGTCATTCATTCATACATACATTCATACACTCGCTATAGACAGTTCTGCCTTTTGTCTACCTCAATCACATTCATACACTCGCTATAGGCAGTTCTGCCTTTTGTCTACCTCAATCCCATTCATACACTCGCTATAGGCAGTTCTGCCTTTTCCCTACCTCAATCTCATAACTGCCTTTTGCCTACCTTACCGTAAGAAATTTACTGAACGCCTGCAAATAATACGCTAAAAAATGCTTGCAATCAAAATTTCAATCAATTTGAAGGTCACATGCAATTATATATGTATAGGTAGACCCAGAGAGGAAGAGACAAGAGAGAGAGAGAGAGAGTGTCGTGATAATAACAATGTTACATATGTATCGTATATATGAAAAAATTATATATACGGTAGGCCTACATATGTTCCCCACAATCATATAATGCCAAGCACAAATATTCAATCTTTCGTTGTTTGTATTACCGTAAGAAATTTACTGATCACCTGCAAATAATACGCTATAAAATGCTTGCAATCTCTCTATTTTCTCTAATCTCTCTCACGCCTCCTGTCTCTCTCTCTCTCTCTGGCTCGCTCGCTTTCCCTCTTCCTCATCCGTATATGTATTTCTCATTATTATTTTCTCTAACTAATCCGTCTATTTCATTTATTTGCTTGTAATATTTCTGTATTATTACATTTGTTTCACTCTCTTTCTTCAGTTCAGTTTCTGTATTCTCTCTTTCTCTCTCTCTCTCTTCCTCATCCGTATATGTAATTCTCATTATTATTTTCTATAATCCCTTTCTTTATTTGCTTGTAAAAATGTCTGTATTATTATATCTTTTTCACTCTTTCTTCAGTTCAGTTTCTGCATTGTCTCTCTCTCTCTCTCTCTCTCTCTCTGTTTCGCTTGCTTTGCAGGAATTTTGTTTTTGTTTTATATATAATATATAATAATTTACTGATCATTACTTACTATATCGTATAAACAATAGTAGGTAGCCAACTTACCATAATACCGATACACCAAACCGATACGCATGCGGTTATGTTTATCACCTGTTTACTAAAGTGCCACCATTATCGATTTTCTTCGAGCCGAATGGAGCGGGAGGGTTACCAATTGAAGTTAAATCCGCTAGCATATATTGTTAGATGTAAGACATGATAAATACCACTAGAAATATGAATTGGCAAAATCCATATAATATCACTTCGAAATTGTTCTGAAATTTCAAAACAAAACCGCTAGTGTAAGTCATTGCTGCTAGATCGAAGTAAAGTCTCTAGATCTAGCGGAAGTCGCTATAACGTATTGGCAGTACTGCACACTGCCGACTGCGATACGTTGTTGACATTGTTGTTGATGTTCCAGTGGAGGGATGAACAAAATATTTTCCTTGTCCAATAATAGCTATTTCATAGTCCCACAGGACTTATTTTGATATATTTATCAAATTTACTGAACGCCTGCAAATGATATGCTATCAAATGCTTGCAATCAAACTCTCAAGCACTTTCAATGTCACATGCAATTATACAAGTATATATAGGTAGACCCAGAGAGGATTAGACAGACAGAGAGAGAGTGTTGTGATAATATAACAATGTTACATATGTATCATATATATGACAAAATAATATATACGGTAGGCCTACATCTGTTCCCCACAATCATATAATGCCAAGCACAAATATTAAATTTTTCGTTGTTTGTATTACCGTAAGAAATTTACTGAACGCCTGCAAATAATACGCTATAAAATGCTTGCAATCAAACTCTCAAGCAATTTCAATGTCACATGCAATTATAAAAAGGTATATTGTAGACCACAATCTTCGCCAAGCTTCGTTGTTGCTTATATTATCGTGAAAAATTTACCGTATACCCTGGTTATCGTGAGAAATTTACCGAACGCCTGCAAATAATACGCTATAAAATGCTTGCAATCAAACTCTCAAGCAATTTCAATGTCACATGCAATTATAAATGTATATATAGGTAGAGAGACAGACAGAGAGAGAGAGGTCAAGAACATCTGCTAGGTGTGATTTTTCCCTGGGAGGGAAGAGAAGATTAGTTAGGGGCGTGCCCTGGCCTACATCAGAGAAAGAGAGTACCAAGGAGTACAAAGGTGTAGAAACAAAGAGAGTGAGACAGAGAGAGAGAGAGAGTGTCGTGATAATATAACAATGTTACATATGTATCATATATTATGATAAAATAATATATACGGTAGGCCTACATCTGTTCCCCACAATCATATAATGCCAAGCACAAATATTCAATCTTTCGTTGTTTGTATTACCGTAAGAAATGTACTGAACGCCTGCAAATAATACGCTATAAAATGCTTGCAATCAAACTTTCAAGCAATTACAAGGTCACATGCAATTATAAAAAGGTATATTGTAGACCACAATCTTCGCCAAGCTTCGTTGTTGCTTATAATATCGTGAGAAATGTACCGTATACCCTGGTTATCGTGAGAAATTTACCGAACGCCTGCAAATAATACGCTATAAAATGCAAAGGACATTTCTTGTAGAGTGCAATTTTGAGGACGTAATGTGCTCTGAGAGAGAGCGGAGCGGTGATTAGAGCATAATGTACCTCCTGACCGCTCGTCACAGCCGCCGTGGACCTACTACAGGGAATTATATAAGGAAATTACCGTAGTTTAGGGTTTTGCACTCGTGTTGCACGATCGTTGAAAGACAACCAATGATCGTAGAAGGATGGTTCGGGTGTCATTGGAAAGCTCAATTTACGCCCTTTCAGGGATACATACTTGTATTACGCTCTGGGTCTTGTTTATGCATGAAAAAGAGCACGAAACAACCCCATTTAGGGTAAAAAAAAAACCCCGCTGGGCGGCACAGGGAAATATACTCCACCACCCGCTCGTAAGGTGATAAAATGCTTGCAATCAAACTTTCAAGCAATTATAAAATATAAATTGTACTTACCAACACCCACACCAGTATGTTCTTCGTCAGGAACGTCTTCAATATGGTCAACGGTCTGTCCAACATCAACCTCAACATCAACCCCACGCAAATTATGCTTGGGATGAAAGCCTATGATCGGGTTATTTTCGTCTTCCGACTCATCCACACTACCAAAACTCTCACCCAGACATTCGACGGTTTCATCCAACAGCTTATTAGAAAGTTCTGAAGAGTTCAGCATGATATCTAGTTCCAGGGTGGTAAGCCGGGCGTGGTTAGTAGGGTGGCGCGACGCACTAGGGATGGCGGCCACCGAATCGAACACGGGCAAATCTTGACCTTCCATTATGGCTGCTTGAGGGTCACTGAGTCAAGGTCACGCAGTGGGGATATGTGGGTGGGCCCTTGTAGTATACCGCCTGACCACCAGGTTCCGCTTTCCACCTAAATTAGGGTGGGAATACACCCACGGACTTAAGTCCGACCCCGCCATTTAGTCCAATTATCTCGTACCGGACTTAAGTCCGACCCCGCTAATAAAGGGTTAATATAAACTATCGAAAGGAAATTATCTAACTAGACAAAATAATTAAATACTAAATCCATTAAAAGAAAGGGTAAGGTGAAGCACTAATTATTGTAAGCCCTTTATAGGTAAGCCTAGTTGGTTAAGCTACAATCATGAGGTCTGACTATTAACTGTCAATCGCTTAGGAATTAACAAAGACCGACACTCATGACCGCCACTTTAAGCAACCAGGCCTAGGCTATTATGAAATTTAAATATAAAAGGTCACATGAGAACCCTCCCCACCAGCAAAATTAATAATGAGTCCCACAATGACACAACAACAACTAACACCCCAGGCACACCACCAAAGCGAAATGAACAGCAACCGCAGACACCCGCAGGCCTAGACTGCTTAGCCTAGCCTAGCCAGGAGCGCAAAATGGTGACCGACGAAACTACCCCTACCCCAATCTCCAGCCCAGCTAACCCACCAAAAAACGCCAAGGAACACACGCCCAAAAAAACCTGGAAACAAGCCCCAAAAAAGATAGGGACAGTGCCTAAATGGTAAAAAACACGAGGGAAGAAGCTGGGTCTAACCTAGGGAAATGGCAGTCGGCCAACAACGCACAAACAAAACGGTACTACGGTATGGAAGCTTTAGGGCACGAAGGACCATTATTTGTCGGGAATTTAGATAAAGAGGTTAAATTGTATATCACTGGTACATGAAATATCCCAACAAATAGTTATAATATAATTACCAACGAGGTATTCGATGGGTGTAATCCAGTCCCCCACACGCGGCTAATTCAATTGCATGACATGTAGGAATGTTCACATAATACAATATCGATACAATGAACTTAGCTTAGAGGAGTGAGGACTGGTGATGTAGGACTGTTGTTAATATTGTTATAGATTAATATTTGTAGCACATGGTGAACTGTGGGTTGAGTCAGAGCCGGGGGAGGAGATGTTGGCTGTATGGTGTTGATTGAGAGACTAAAGGGCCGGCGTCCGATCGCTTCGCGAAATTACATATGGCTGCCGGCTCATAATAATTATAACCCATAACTTGGTTTCATAATACATCTAGAGCTGATGTAGATATTTATTCATTACAGTTAATATTTAACCTAACTTAAGAATAAACTACAATACACAAAGAACCAGCCGAAATCGTACAAGCGATACGATACCGCCAAATTCAAATGTCCTATTGGACCAAAACCTGTCGGGATCATTACCCTATTCCCGACAACACCATTCGACTAGCTGCTTTTCATTTTCTGCACTTATCCAGGGTTTCCATCCTTTTCCAAAGGGAACATTTTCTCCTAGCTTGACTCGACGGAGTAACGAGGTATAAGACACATTATAGCGTCTTGCCGCAGGCTTTGCAGTCATCCCCCCCGAGAACTGCCTTGTATGCCTTCTCCATTTGCTCTGACTTTTGTTGAGTTGTAATGGGGATAGGCTCTGGGGTTGGGCTCCGTTCCCTGTCTGCAGCAGCAGCTTGATGAACAAGAGGCTCCCCATCTCTACCCTCATCCGCTTCTGCATCAGACATCTTGTTAAGAAACAGGATTATGTTCTTTAGTAGCTGATATTCACCGAAAAAGCCTTTTTAAATATATAGCTTGTACCAAATCCAAGCAGTCTTATATAAACAATAACTCCTGATGTACCCTTTATAGGCTACAGCTAGGGTGCTCACAGGTAAGGAGGCAACTGTGATAATTTACACAAGAATCAGTCCTAAAAATGTCCCCATCCTCGTGCCCTGTTCCTCTACAAAGGTCCTAGGCCTAGGCCTATTATGTTTATTGTATCTAGAGAATTCTACATTTACCTCACAATAAAAGCTCCAATACTGGGGAATGGAATGTTGTTAATGAAAGGCCGTGTAATTGTGAGTTTATGGGTTTTTCGGAAAAACTAAATAAGATGGTCACCAATTTTCCCATGGATTTTTTTATTTTTCCATGTTAGTTTTCATCAATATATAGTGTTTGGAAATAATTATAACCCTCGGCGAAACCGTTTCCCCATTATACAACGATCTTAAGACACGCCGCCCGATAGTGGGGAGGGCTATGAAGTACAGGGAAAATGAGGGGTTAAATGCGTAAAACGGCGATAAAAACGTATTTTAGTAAATCTTGGCTCGGGTTTTAAGGTATTTCAAAGGCCTGAAACCCAATATTTCGAAAACCTGAGCCAAGTTTTGGCCAAAGCTGGCTCGGATTTTGAGTTTGTAGACAACAAAATGACAGTAACCTCATTTAGAAATTTGGCTCAGGTTTCCCGAAATTGCAAAGCCATAAAACCCGAATTTTGGAAAACCCGAGCCAAGTTTTGGCAAAACTTGGCTCGGATTTTGCGAGTTTTAAGAGTAAACAAATTACAGTAACCTAATTTAGAATTTTGGCTCATGTTTCCCTAAATTGCAAACCCCAAAAAGCATAATTTTGGAAAACCCGAGCCAATTTTTGGCAAAACTTGGATAGGATTTTGAGAATCGAAAAAGACTAACTAAATGTCGGTAATCGGCTCATGATATCCCTAATTGCCAAGCCATATAACCAGATTTATCGAAAACGAAGCACTTATTTAAATCATAAATATCCAGTAACATAGACCTAGTACATTGGATACAAGCCTAATCCACACCTAACGCCTACAATGTGTCCGTAGTACCTAGTAGGCCTACGTGGGATACAACATGGCGGTTGGGCCGCCGCCCATTTACTAGCCTACCGGTATTCGGCCGTATCTGTAAAGAATGCGAGTCACTTCGAGCGAATTCCTGATCGAGCGGATGCATAACCTAACCTAACCTAACCTAACTTAACTTAACCTAAATGCGCCTCCGCTCGAATATGAATTCGCTCGAAGTGTCCAGATACCTCTGTAAATACTACCGTAACTACGAATCTTGTTTCTGAGACCTAGTATATCGTGACGTGATGCGCAAAGCTGTGGAAATGAACACCTGTAGTTTTGACAGAGATGGGCAGGTGGAGTTAGTGTTGACTAAAAAGCTGGTGGACAGACCTCGGGAGACAGGTGAAAATGGCGTGTGTAGGAAGATATTGACAACCATGTTACGACAAAATTCCATTTTAGTACCATATATTTTTATTAGGTTTTGCCGAGGCTTAAAACACATTTTCATATTATGTTTAGAGCATATAAAATCCATATTTGTTTTCAAATATTGCAAAATAATTGGTGACCAACTTATTTAGTTATACTGGTTTTTCTTGAGGCCTAGGCAAAGGCCTCTAAATAAAAATATAGAAGTCTGTCATATTTTTCCCATTTTCTCTCTTTATACCCCCTAGTCCCTACCCCAATGAACACCCCCTTACAGGCCTCTTTCTTTGATTATATACGAAAGCTACTATATTAAATGGTCAATCTACATAAGAGCATATCAATAAATAAATATAACACATATTTATTACACAATTAGTATACAATTAATAGAATTTGAGCCATTTATAGCCATTATTTCCCAAGGCAACCCTATAAAAATCACCAGTAAACATCGTGACTGTTTCAACACTGCATAATGGTACTGGCTTCGACTTCATATACTTATGGTAACCGTATCTTACTTTTACATATATAAAATATAACATATAAGAGGTAGATTTATGCCATAAAAGTAGCGTCAGGCCACCCAAAACAATGGTATTTTTATTGGCCGGCCGCAAAAATCGCGTTCGTTTTTATAAAAATCTGGATTTTGCCACCGCGTGCGTTTCATACTTCAAGGATTCGAACACACTCGCCTGGTAGCTTGCCAGTATTATCCCGGGAGCCCTTTCGAGACAAGGTCCAGTTGTTTTCTCAATAATTAGAAAGTTTTAGACCTTGTCCGCACCGCGCATCGGCGAATCTTGCTCTGCCTCGCAGATATGTTCACTTAATAACCTGTAGGACTTATGAAAATGCTTAAATATGATATATTTTACCTTAAAGTGACGAGTGAGTGTGTGTGCTTCCAGCTGTTCTGCGTAAACAAACCGATGAAGAAAGAAAGGAACTATAACACCCATTCTGAAGTTGGAGGTACGCAATTATGGTAGGTGAGACCAGAGTACCATTATCGGTGATTTACCTATTGACCGACCGCAAAAATCGCGTAAGTTTTTATAAAAATCTGTGTTTTGCCATAGGGTGCTTTTCATACCTCAAGAATTCAACCACACAGCCAAAACGTTTTCAGTCCTGTCCCGGTAGCCATTTTGAATGCAGGTGATCTAGGCCTAGTTTTGTGAATATTAAGAAAGTTTTAGACCTTGTCCGCACCGTGAAACGGCGAATCTTGCTCTGCCTCGCAGATATATTCACTTAATACCTTGTAGGACCTATGAAAATGCTTAAATATGATATATTTTACCTTTAAAGTGATAATTGATAGTGTGCTTCCAGCTGTTTTGTATAAACAAACCGATGAAGAAAAAAAGGAAGTATAAACCCCACCTGAAGTTGGAGGTTCGCAATTATGGTAGGTGAGACCAGAGTACTTTTATCGGTGTTTTACCTAGCCTATATTGATGCAAATGACCAATTTGTTAATAAAAAACACTCGGAAAATTCGTGGTAGGCTAGGCCCTATTAAAATAAAAAAATTCCACCTCCTGTTATCCACAGCCAAAGCTGAAGATTGCGGAGTAAATAGCCTACCGTAGACTTCATTAAAGTTTTTTTGGGCGACCGTCAACCTTTTATTAATTAGCATAAATACCAAACCAGCGGGGGTGTGGGGGCGGCAGCCCCCACCTAATATACTAGGTTAGGTTAGGTATTAGGTAAGCTTGTTAGGTTAGGCTAATATTAGGCTACCCCTTATTTTCGTCTTTTACCCCTCAATTTCACTGTACTTCATAGCCCTCCCAACTCAGTGTGCCAAAATTCGCCCATTTTCTTCGTGATCCCGAACCTAACATCTGAAAAAATATTGATACTGAAATAGGCTAAGAGCCTGTGACTGTCCCGGGGCGGCCGGGAGCCCCGCTAAACCTGCCATTCTATTTCTACATTACACTCATCAAACGATAGTTGCTTTGCTCTACACTGTACTCTACATTGGCTATGATCTTAGAACTATTATATATCACCTGTATTGAAGTCCAAATGCAGCTACTAATGTAAATATAGACGGATAAATCCAGAGCTCGAGTCATGAGAGCGATTTGTTTACACTGTGAAAACACAACTTGTTCGGTTCGGATGAGGTGACTGACTTTAGCACCAATATAACAAATATATATTACAATAAGGAAACAGCCATCGTTCATAGAACGAACTCCTGGATGGGAGAGTCCGCTAAAACAAACAAACAAACAAACAACCAATGTACCCCTACACTCCGATGTTATATTGCGCCGAAGGCTGAGTCAAGACGAACACAACTACCGTAATTTTATTGGCACTCGAATGCTCAATAATATGTAGATTAAAGGATAATAATAGGTATTTATCTAAAACTATGTATATATTAACTAAACTACTCCATGTGTTTAATATATTGACTAAATTTCACTGAAATGAATAATGTAAAATATTAATTTAAGTTTGAATGTTAGTTTTCTGATCTGATCTGATCCTAATTAAACTCCTGCAAAATACACGATATTTTTTCGTAGGTGCTAATTTTATGGGGTCTCTAAGTTCTTAAAAATAGTGAATGAATATAAATTTTATGTGTTTGACAAAGAGCGCAAGACCTTGAGGCATAAGGTAAGCTATAAATTAGTACGATTTTATGATGAATTATTGGTTTTTCAGGGGTATATATGTGGTTGGATCAATGAAAAACAACGAACGAATATCAGCAATGTTTTCCATTGTGGTGTTTCCGAGAATAATCCAATGATGACGTCAAATTAGCTTGCCGCCAATCAACTGTGGAACACTTGGAAATGTGTTAGCTGTTATTTACCGATATATTTGTGGAAAAATAGAGTGAATTAAGGGGCTGGAATATAACATTGACTTCATGTGAAGTGCAAGTGCCCTACACATTCTAAAATTGTGCATATTAATCTTGGGGAACTCATTATATATAAGGTATAAGTTCAAGGTGATACTTTGGATAAACCTGACTTCTAGCAAGCACCAAACAGCGATTTTGTAAGTAGCCAAGCATATTATTTTTTTCAGATAAGCCTAGGCCTACTTGTATTAGCCTAGGCCTATGATGATAATGATAATTTGAAGCAGAAATGAGTAGCCTAGGCGGAGGCTAGGCATATTAGGCTTAGGATAACCCATTATCCAACAATCTTAGGACTGCCCCCACTAGTGGGGCTATGTATAATGTATTGATAGGCTAATGAAGATCAAGGAAGATTTGAGGTTAAAGACAGTAAAAAATAGGGTTAGCTAGGCAGCTGGGAATCTGGTTCTGGTAGGCTAAGACTCAGAGCCCACTCTTAACCCGGGAACGGCGAAGGTCCTCAATTATGGTAATTATTTAGAAGATGACCTTTTTTTCTAGTTATTAAAAACTTACTCTATGGTGTATTATATGATATATAGAAGCAATAGAACTGTTAAAATGACCTGGGAAGTGTATATTAAACTTAGCCTAGACCAACATTCCTGTTTTTTTTTTTTTTTTTTTTTGTAAGGCTAGGCTAGGCTAACCTAGCCTAGGCTACTCTTGAGTTTTGGAACACAGTAGGCCTAAGCGTAGGCCTATTTTAGATGTCTAACTTTTAAAATAATAATATAAAAATAGAACATAAGAACATAAGAAAATGGGAGTCTGCAGAAAGCCGATTGGCCTAAGCAAGGCAGATCCCTGTCCCACACAACCCCAAATCAATTACAAAGCCCAATTATAGGCTCAACACTCTAATACCCTGAGGATCATCCTACCAAAACGGTTAGAGATTAACGCAGGATTATGGGGGTCTGCAGAGCGCTGATTGGCCCAACCCGGCTGATCCCCCTTCACACCCAACCCTTCTCGTCCATATGCTTATCCAATTTTATCTTAAAGCTCCCTACAGTTTTAGATCCCACTATAGCACTTGGTAGTCCATTCCACCCATCTACAACTCTGTTACCAAACCAATATTTGCCTATATCTTTTCTGAAACGAAATTTATCTAATTTGAAACCATTGGTACGAGTTCTTTCGCTATCACTGAGCTTTAGTACATTTGTCATGTCCCCTTTGTTAATCCCACTAACCCACTTGAACACCTCTATCATATCCCCTCTAACTCTGCGTCTCTCTAACGAATGTAAACCTAATTTCTTCAACCTTTCTTCATACGGAAGATTTCTAATACAAGTATTATGGATCATTTTTGTCATTCTACGCTGTACTCTCTCCAATGAATCTATGTCCATTCTGTAATAAGGACACCAAAATTGGACAGCATAATCCATATGGGGTCTCACTAATGACAAGTAAAGTTTTAAGATAACATCAGCAGTTCTGTTACTCACACTCCTAGAGATGAACCCGAGAATCCTGTTTGCCTTATTACGAACGCCTATACACTGTTTTCTAGGCTTCAAATCATTGCTAACAAACACACCTAGATCTTTCTCGCAGTCTGAATTTTCTAATTCTAAATTAGCTAGTTTATATTTAACATTTGTTTGCATCTTCCCTATCTTTAATACCTTGCATTTGTCAATGTTAAACTTCATCTGCCAATTTACTGACCATTCATGTAAGGTATCTAGATCCCTTTGGAGGCACTCTATATCGCTATCTGAATCAATTGATCTCCCCATTTTAGTATCGTCTGCGAATTTACTTATCCTACTAGTTATACCTAAATCTAGGTCATTTATGTATATAAGAAACAACAGGGGACCTAATACCGATCCCTGGGGGACACCACTTTTGACTGCTCCCCACTCTGACTTGGTACCATTTATGCTGACTCTCTGTTTCCTACCAATTAGCCATGACCTAATCCATCCCAACAACGCCCCACCTATTCCATGTGCCTCAACCTTCCTCATCAATCTCTCATGAGGGACTCTGTCGAAAGCTTTACTGAAATCTAAATATATAATCGTATGCCTTGTCATTATCTACTGCTTCATATACCTCTGAGAAAAAACTAAGCAAATTAGTAAGGCAAGAACGTCCCTGTGTGAATCCATGCTGAGAAGAATTGATTAAGTTAAATGTTTCTAAGTGGTTTCTCATTTTCCTAGCAATAATTGACTCTAGTAGCTTTCCTATGATTGAAGTGAGACTAATGGGACGGTAATTGGATGCTATTGATTTATCACCTTTTTTGAAAATCGGAACTACATTTGCAAGCTTCCAAGCTTCTGGAACTATACCTGTTTCTAATGAATTGTTAAAAAGAAATGTTAATGGGTATCTTAACTCATCTCTGCATTCTTTTAATACTCTGGCATATACCTCATCGGGACCAGGCGATTTCTGAGGTTTCAGTCTGTCAATTTCCTTAACCCGGGAGCTGCGGGGAGACTCTTAAGAGTTCCCCCGGCGCACTGCGGGAAGACTCTTAAGAGTCAGAGAAAATAAAAATCAACTTTTGACATCGAAAAAAAAATATTTTTTTATATTTTTTTTTTTTTTTTTTTTTTTGGCCCCTGGGCCATGCAAAATCTCAGTCCTCTACCTCCCCTCCTTCCCCACTTTCCTCCTCTCCTTCAGTTATCACCTATTTTCCCTGTTATTCCCTTATTCTGAGGTATATTTTCGTGCTAACATTAGAAATCCGATTGGAGGGTGTGGTCATCACTGATAGCAAGCGAGTGCAAGAGAGAGAGAGAGAGTATCGATCGACTGTGTCTCAGTGGCCTTGGGGGAAATTGGCGGGAAAGCAGATTGCCTCACCCATACATTATACAACTCGCGGGCTATATCTCCGATTTTGACCATCCAAACGCTGTTTTCACTCGTTTTATTGTTGTTTCAGGTTAATACCTTTATAATCAACCCATAATAGGCGCATATGGATAAATATTAATGCTATTAATGGCACAATGAATATTTTAGTGACGGAAACACCTCAAATACGTCAGCACAGGGGGACGTTTCCAATTACCCCCATGCGCACTTCAGAGGTTAAGCACATCATTTCTACTTATAGTAACCGTACTTAACCTATTTTCTATACTATCTCTATACACCTTACGGACTTCTGGAATCTGTGCCAAATTTTCATTAGTGAAAACGGATAGAAACTGACTATTTAATGTACTGCACATTTCTAAATCACTTTCTGTCATTTCTCCTATCGAAGTTTTAAGGGGGCCTATTTTATCTCTAACTTTAGATTTATATAGCTGGTAAAAAGCCTTAGGGTTATTTTTTGAGTCATTGGCTATCCTGATTTCATAATTTCTTTTGTCTGTCCTTATACATTTTTTAACCTCTCTTGATAGATTCTGATAGTAAGCAAGTAGGTGAATTTCGCCTTTCTTTATTTTTCGATATATTCCTCTCTTTTTCCTAGAAGGTCTAATAGTCTATTATTCATCCATTTGGGTTGGTTCTGTGTTGATCTAAATTTTCTTTTGGGGATATATTTTTTTGCGCATTGTGGAGTGAAGAAATAAAATTATTATATGTAGCTGTCAAATTATCCTGAGTTAAGACAGGTATCTGAGAGAGAGTATATTCATTAGCGCACCTGGGTCCACTTAATAGTTTAACCATAGGATCGACTCTTAAGGCTCGTCTTAATCCACCATAATTGGCTTTTCTGAAATCTGGGATAAGTGTCGTATTCTCTTTAGCCTTTCCTGTCCATTGTATGTTAAAATAAATTGATTTATGATCACTATTTCCTAGTTGGTCTCCTATCTCTACATTATTTATCATTTGTTCATTATTACTGAGAACTAAATCGAGGATATTATTACCTCTAGTAGGCGAGTCTATGAATTGAAATAAAAAACTATCCTGTACCGCCTCAATAAACTCTGTTGAATCTAAGTCGCCGATTTGATGCTGCCAATCAATATTCGGAAAATTGAAATCCCCTATAATACACACATTGCTAAACCTTGATGCTATTTTCACTTCCTGCCATAAAGCTGTACCTTCGTTTCTACTCATATTTGGTGGTCTATAAATAACTCCAATAATTATGGTCTCACTACCTTCGCTAACCTCAACCCAAACACTTTCGTTATCAGTATTTAGTCTAATACCTGATTTAATACAGCTTTTTAAAGAACTCCTGACAAACACTGCTATTCCGCCGCCCCTCCTACTTGTTCGGTCGCGTTTAAACAAACTATATCCTGGTATATGGAATTCTGCTAAAAAATGTCTTGATTCTGTATTAATCCATGTTTCAGTCAGTGCTATAATGTCTATATTTTCGTTGCTAACAAGTGCTCTAAGTTCATCCATTTTGTTACATAAACTCCTACAGTTTGTATAATATAATCGCAATGAATTTATTTTACTGGTATCGGATTTACCTTTATTTCTAACTGAATTCCCATCTTCTGTTACACCTTTAATATTTCTACTAGCAGTACAATTAAAATCCTGTGACTGATATTTTCTATTCCTATCTGATGTACCAGTACGGCAATTTACCCTATCTAGACAATTATTCTTACTCATATTCTCAGGCTTTATTTTCAGCGAAACCCCGCGACAATCCTATCTATTGACCTAGCTAAATTTGCCACCCCTAGCCGAGAAAGATGAACCCCGTCCTGTGCGTACAACTGATTTTTACCATAGAAACGGGTCCAGTTATCAAGGAATGGTATTGCATTTGCATTACAGTATTTTTCCAGCCGACAATTGATACCAATTGCCCTAGATGACCATTCCTTGCTGACCCCTCTCCGTGGCAAGATACTGTGTACTACAGGTATGCCTCCCTTCCTCCTAACTTTATCTAACACCTCTCTGTACTGCCGAAGCAGTACTTCCGTCCTACCTTTACCAACATCATTGCTCCCTGTACTGAGACAGATAATGGGGCTATCTCCAATATCTTTCATGATGTAATCAATGTCCTCTAACACCTTCCCAACCCCGGCACCAGGCAGACAGACAAGCTTCCTAATATCAGTACAGGTGGACCTAGCTAAGTGTCTGACCATGGAGTCCCCAACAATTGAGAAGGACTTGCCTCTCCTTGTCCATGACTTGGTAGCAGCTGCGGCAGCGGCAGGAACTCCTGGGGCAGCAGTTGAAGGTACTCCTAGGGGGGCAGCAGTCACACCTGTTGGAGGCAACTCACTTACCTTTCTCCTGGTTTCATCGCCGAAGGAAGCACTCGCAGCCTCACCATCACATTCGTCATCCAAGGTGATGAACTTGTTGCTGAGGGCAACTGGCCGCCGTAGAAATTTGCAGGTTGTTGCACATGTTGGAACAACTGTCCAGGGAGCATCACGATCCCTAACAGCAGTTGCACTATCCTCACTTTTCTTCTCAGCCAAAGTCAGCTTTAAGGCCAAATTCTCGTCTTTGAGAGACTGCACCTCTCTCTCCACATTCTCCATCCTTTCTTGCAAAGCAAGACAAAGCTGGAGAATATGAGAGGAGGTAGCAATCTCGTCAACACCAGCCATTTTATGAAAGCGTTAATACTATCACCACACTATGGGCAAAGATATTCACTGGGAGTCACTAGGGACAGGTCCTCACTCAGCAAAGGTCAGGCAGGCAGGCTAGGATTTTTTTTTGTTATCATTATACAGAAAGTTGTATCACTCAAAAAAACAGCGTCATTCGACACCCTGGCTAGGCTATAGCCTATGACAATAACAGTTTGCCGTCATGCCGTGGGATTATAGGGGTAGACCTGTCACTGAAGAATACTTTCGCAGTCTTACCGTTTGTTTTTGTTTTCAAGGTATAGGCTATAGGCAGAATAGGCTACAGTAGTATCTTATCTACTGGTATCTTATTTTATTGTAGTTTATATTATGAGTGGAAGATTTGCAATAACTTACCCTAACCAAAGTCCAAACTTAGTGTCCAAAGTGGGATCTGCACCCTGCCTCTATGTTCTCATTTTGTATACCGGTAACTTTTTAGCCAGATTACCGGTACAATTTAATAAGTGTACAGCCAGCAGCTAGGCCTACCGCCTACAGTGCATTTATAGATTTCCCGGAATCCCGGCCATGACTTGGGTATCACTAAAGAATCTTTCCGCAGCCTTATGTACAATTGTTTGTTTTTATTTCTTCAAGGAATATAGTACAGTAGTTTATTGTTCAATTGTTTATCATGTTATGAGTAGATAATTTGCATTACCTTACCCTAACCTAACTTTACTTAGTCTTAGTGTCCAAAGTGGGGGCTGCCACTATCCCCACAGTCCACACACCCGCTAACTAACATATATTATTGGTATGTCTTGTCACTACTATAACCTGACTTCATGGGGGTAACGGAGACTTGATTGAATATTTTCGGAATTAGCCTCGCAGAATCTTGAGTCTTTTAAAGTTGTGAAAATTAAAGTAAGTTTCTACGTTCCTACTGATTGTACTTAACCCGAGATGGGAATAGCCTACCCAGGTATTTTTTACTCGGTCCAGGGAAAATAATAGACAAACAAATGTTCTAATCAAAGTTTATTCTTGAAACTTGGTACCGGTATGTATTTTAACCAGTACTCTATAGTAACTCATGTATCATATGAAAGGATATAAATTAAGTATGTAATAGTTCTTGGAATGCAACAACAAATATACATGAAATCTTTATTGAACAAAAGTTACAAAACTAAAACAGGGACTGCTAAGAATAATTTAAAAACCTGTTTTCAATGCCTATATTAGTGGACCTGAAGTGAATCTCTTTGAGACTGAAGTACAGGCAGCCAGCTCCCCTAGTATCCTGATTAAACACCAGTAAACATACATAACATCCCTTTTACTTACAATATTATTAATTCCTTTTAATAAATTTTGAGCATGTATTGTGCGTATATTTACCTTCATATCTCAAAATTTCTCCGGCGGCAGGGGGGCTATGCCCCCCGGATCCCCTGTTATGTAAAGAGGGGCTGCGCCCCCCGCAGACGCCGCGCAAAGTTGATCCTTGTAAGCTTAGAAAAATGATCCAGAACTGGATAATTTCTGTTTTGGCACCCTGCCCCCTGCTGGCCACATATATGACGATTATTATAATTCACGGGGGGGGGGGCCAGAGCCCTCCCTCAACCCTGTCCTGTATCCCACGGCCTATAACGCAAGTCTTTATAAAACAAATGGACCCAACAACTGGTTATATAAGCTTAGCCATTTGAAGTCGACCGCCAAGGCGGGACCGGGAAGTCACTCCGAGCGTAAAGTAAACAAAGCGACGCTACTTCCACGAACGCAACCGAGTTGTCT
This sequence comes from Paralithodes platypus, assembly GCA_032716605.1. Taxonomy (NCBI): domain Eukaryota; kingdom Metazoa; phylum Arthropoda; class Malacostraca; order Decapoda; family Lithodidae; genus Paralithodes; species Paralithodes platypus. Next base: position 58,504,365 of record CM064496.1, on the reverse strand, counting down.
TTATATTTTGTCTCATAGCCTAGGCCAATTATCATTATTAAAGTGTCCCCATTGCTTTTTCAGTGTTTCGTACACCAGAAAAGGGTGTAGGCCTAGCTTGGTGTTGGATGCGTGGAAACCGAAAAAAATATGTATTAAATCTTTGGCGGTACCCGTCAAATAGGGCCTAGGTGTCCAGTAACTAAAATCGTACATATTTTGTCTAGCCAAATATTATTAATCCCTAGCCTAGGCCAATAAAATCAATAAGTCTCACTCTAGTAGTCCGTGGTGGTACCTGTCAAGTGCGCGCCCCTAAAGTGAACTCGCACCATAAATTTAGGCTAGGCTATACCCTAGCCTATTGTGTTGCGGATCAGTAATATTGACCAAAATAGGATGCCCTAGTCTAATATCGATGCAATAATCCGCCAAGCAAACTTTACTTCCACGTCAACAAACTGGATTGTCGGCCGAGCACATAGGCTACACCCAATAAAACATAATAGGCCTAGGCCTAGGGCCTAAACTAAATATCCACACATATTCCACTTCACACAGACGGTAAATAATAGCATTCACGGTTAAATAAGGGTAAAAAGACTGTAAATTAAGGTCCAAAACTCACACGAGAAGGAATGACAGGGTTCTTCTTCTTCTTGATATTTATATGTGCAGTTTGCTCGGTTCACGTCGTCTGCCAAGTCAACAAAACATTCAGGGGCGGCGAGTGTAAAGTTTGTTGTTGTCCGCGGAGAGGAACGTAACGCGTGCCGGGACCATGTTCGATGGCTCGGTGTGACTTGGGTTTGCTTACCTCATTCATTTCGAGCTTAATAAAGTAATTCGGACTTGTTTAGTGAGTTAAGATACAGGCATAAAGATTCCCACGATTGCAATTTAATCAATTGTAATCAATTTAATACATATATATGTTTTTTATTATGTTCCTTCCAACAACCAACTATACTCCTAAAATCGATTAATGAAATTTGCAAACACATGTGGCAGTCCGTGGATTCGAACCCAGGATGCTCACACCGAAAATCAACACCTTATGCATCGCACCACGAAGACAGTTAGAGGGAACCAAAGTTTGTGCACCGATTGGAGTGGCTGTGACTTGGTCTTCGTATGCCAAATTATCTCCGCCAACGTAGATTGGCGGAGATTGTTGTTATGCCCTGTTTTTCTACAGGTTTAACTTGGGTAATGTGAGTTCTAAATTGACTGGGTATATAAGGCTGCATGCACAATACAAGATATGAGGAATAGAGAACACAAAGAAACACATGGTAGCAAGTTACATGATCACGTTTATTGATATACCACTGCAGAATACTTGTGTAAGACAATATAATAGAATTGAACAACACTAGCATAAGTGGATCTGGATGGAGCCTAGTCTCCCACTTCCAACGTTCAGGTATTAATCTTCTGATCACTGGCTTTGATTTCGCAGGTTTATATACCGAAGACCATCAATGTTACTTATAGATTCATATTCACTGTTAGATTTATTACTGGTAGCTCTGGTGCACAAGTAGTAGTTCACAGACTAGATTAGACACACGTATTTTTAGAGCACGGGAATTCTAGTTACCTCAGGGGGTACTGATCTAAGTTTTATATCCTTGTCTCAGAAATACATAGAACGCAAATCAGTGGGCGAACGTTAGATATCACTAGAGTTTTAATATCTGAATAAAGTAATTACGAGAGTCAAGGTCGCCTGTTAATTAAAGAGCACTGATCGCTTAGTACGTCCCAAATGGAATGGTTAAGTATGAATTACACTGGGCAAGGTCTTAGCCACTTCGTAGAAATATTAATTAGTGAATCTAAAACAGCACAGTAATATGTAATACTGCTAAAGGGAATCTTGGGTAGTATCTGATGGGTCTGGTCCTGGTTATCTTGCGTCCATGATGTTGGGGGCTAACGACTGGTTCCGCGGCCGTCCAGGGGGGCCATATGTGTGAAGTTCTTCAATACGTGGGCAGGTCCTTCTATCCAAATCTGCCACGGAGTCTGCCGGTTCTGGGATCTCACTCCGGAACAACACAAGGGCAGAGCTAGAAATTAACTGCAGGGTAGTGACCCCTGGTTGGTGTCTAGCTTTCAACTGATTTGACTGGGGGCGGGAGTTAGATTTATAGGCTCGGTTCTGGACCCTGCAGACAGTAGGGATCTCGAGTCTTATGGACTTAATTGAGCTCTCAATAGATATGGGGACTAGGTAAGATGGTATTTACTGTTGTGGCACAGGGCGATAGGAAGCCTTTATATTTTCATACAACTGAGCCTTAGTAAGAGGTACTATTTTGGCTATACTGGACGTATTTAGGGGAGAGAGACTGGATCTACTTTGCGAGGAGGATGGGGACAGCTGTGATAGGAGCGTCTCTCTAGATTGTTCAATCTTCATTCTATGGTATAGCTGAGGTGCTAATTTAGTGATCAGAGCATGCAAGAAAGGTAAATGGTTTATTGTGAGGTAATAGAGGTTAGTAAAGGTGTTAGTCATTCATGGTTAGTTCATTGATAGGAAGAATTCCTGTGCTACCTGGCAATGACTCGAGAGTCAAAACAGGGGCCAGGTATACCTCCGCGGGGGTGGGGGTCTCCCTCCTCGGGTGGGCAAAAAGGGGGAGCTGGGCGCCCTCTCTGATATAGTCGTCCGGCGGCTGTGGCTAGGGGCTTGCCATATCACCAGTGTTTGTAATAACCCTCTGTGTATGAGACAGATGTGAGTGTCTTTAATACCAAAACCGAAGGTGCCTTAGCTAGCTGGTTTTACTCGGCTGGTTGTTAATTGTAGGGTTTGCTGGATATGGTGGAGACTGGGTTGCTAACTCTGCCACATTTATCTGGAAGTATGACAATAGAAGTTAGTTACTGGCGGGGCGGCTAGCCTCGCACCGACGACCATTGGGTGCAGGGTTGTGAATGTGTTGTAAGAGAATAGATGGCATGCAAGGGGCTAGTAAAGTTCTAATGTTGTTCTGGCCTACTAAGTGAAGGTAGGCTGGATAGGAGTATATATATAAAAGGTTGGAGAGCGTTAGTAACGGACAATTCAAGGATCTTCAAGAGGTATGAGAGAGAGGCTAGGTCGGACAAGAGTCGAGAAGCGCGGGTGTCTTAATGAGAGGAGGGGGAGAGTTCAAGGGCTACAGGGAAATTTTTGCCCCTAAGGTCCCTGGGCGTGGGGGTGGCATTAGGCTACAATTGATATGGAAGTTTGAAAAGGCAGTAGAATACGTTAGCCAAATGCTACCGGGGAATGCAACTAGGGGGTGGTATATGAGTCTGGAAAAGATAGAGTTATGTGATCAGTCAGAGGGTTATGGATACTATTAGTTGGCCCTGGGAACTGCGTTTTCTATTAAATATAAAATACCAACCACAGTGGCAGTTCGTAGGGGTACTTAGTTATTGTTTCGGGGTACTTATGACAGATACTGATAACCAGGTTATCTTATATAATCTCTGGTTGGGGTAAGAGGTGTAAGACACGAAGTAAATTGGCGTAGTGTGGACTGTGGATACGAAGGAGGCAAGGGGAAGACGTATGACAATTGTGGAAAGTAAATGGAAAAGGTGAACACAATGGCGGATAAAAATACTTAACCTAAGGATTGCATACATAGATTTATGGGGCGATGGGTCTTCAGAAGCTTAGTCTGGCAAGACAAGATGTTAGGGAATGTTAATATTAATACTTAGTCACTAGAGGAGCAATGCAAGGGGCGACTGAGCACGGGTTACATATATCTATACTCGTCATGGAAAATGATATAAGAGATCTAGGGACAGCGTGGGTGCTTTAACTTCTAAGATATATAACATCTACTTCTCGGATGCAAGAACATACATAGATATAATTATGGCTGTCTGATGTGTTGGCATTGGCTCAACGTCGGGACAGGCATGGGTGTTTTTAATATGAATGTATATTCCTGTTCATCATCTTTGTAGTTAATAAGTGTAGGACACGAGGGGTTAGTGTACGTGAGGTGTGGAAAATGGTCGGTTTTAGAAAAGGTAAATGGGGGTGTCCTGGAGCTGTTTAGCCCTGCGGGCTTGGGCTGTCTGAAATGGCTGGCTCGGTCAGCTGGTCCTTTCGTTCTGTGGACCTTTCCTTTGGTGTTTCTGTGTGGTGTTCGTTCATGGCTTCTGTGGTGGGCTTCTCGTTCTGGGGCATTTTACTTCCCTCTCCTTCATTATAGGCTCGTCCTCGAGCCTCAAGGGTGAAGTAAAAAGAAGCATAGTCAGAAAAGTGTAGGTTAACAAGAAAAGTAGTATGACTAAGGGAAAAAAATAATATATACAGTATATGGAAAACATGTAAATTTAAGAAAGGACAGATACTTAAGAACACAGGAAATTAAGAAGAGGTAAAGTGTTTAACAATGTATAAAGCAAATTTAAAAGATAGTCAGAAAAGTGTAGGTAACAAGAAAAGTAGTATGACTAAGGAAAAAAAATATAGTATATACAGTATATGGAAAACATGTAAATTTAAGAAAGGGCAGATAATTAAGAACACAGGAAATTAAGAAGAGGTAAAGTGTTTAACAATGTATAAAGCAAATTTAAAAGATAGTCAGAAAAGTGTAGGTAACAAGAAAAGTAGTATGACTAAGGAAAACAAATAATATATACAGTATATGGAAAACATGTAAATGTATAGAATCATGCCCAATCGCTTAGGAATTGAAAACATTCGAAACAATTTAGTACAATAATATCCTCATCATCATCAGGGGGGGGGGGGGGTATTTAGGGTCGCCGTTAGTCTGGGTGACGGTCTGGTAATAGGGGGTGGTGGTTCACTTTCACTTTGGAAGGGCGGGGTGGATATACCGTTAGTTTTTGTCGTTAGGAATGTGGGTCTGGGGGCGAGCTGGCCCGAGGCCAGTTTTGGAGGGGGGGTCTAAGTGGTTTCGGTCGGGGGTAGTGATAGGGGGGTTTTAAAGATGAAACGGGCAGGTCGAGTCGGGGTTGTTGTTGCGGAAGAGGTTGGTGCTGGGGAGGGGTTGAATTGTGTAGAGAGTTGTGGTCGTGAGTGGGCTTTGGGGAAGGGTGAGTAAGGCTGAAGGTTGAGAGTTTACTATGATCGGGTGGTTTGGAGGTTTGGTGTGTGGGGATTTGATAGGGAGATGGTGGGGGGGGTCTGGGCAGGCAGGGTTGTGGTTTGAGAGGGGTTGAATTTAGACTGATTTTATTTCCGGGAGAGACATGGATGGGATTTCGAGGAGTGGTTGAAGTTGAGAGGTTGATTATGTTGTTTGGGGCGAGAGAGAGAGTATTTTGGGGTTTAGCCAAGGTGGAAAAAGTTTTGTGGTTGGATTGGGATGGGAGTGGTATTTCGTCGAGCGGGATCTTTGGGGGGGGAATTTGGGGCGGGTGGGGTAACGGTGAAGAGGGAGAGGTTGAAAGTTTAGCTGGGCTCATGATGGTGGGGGACCGACTGGTGAGCAGGTGTTCGGTACGCATGAGGGGGGGGAAATCACTTTGGTGGGGGTCACGCGTGAGGGGGGGATTAACGGCGCGTGTGGGAGGATCCGAGTGGTGGGGTGTGTCGGTGGCAGTGACGGTTTGCTTAGAGGTTATCTGGGGTTGGTGGGTTTGTCTGTCATGAGGGGGTGAGTCAAGTGTGGGGTTTTGAAGTTTATTAGGGGTGTGAATTGTGGGGGGGTGGAAGGGAGCTACTGACGGAAAACTGTCACAAGGGAGATTTTGTTGGTGGGGGAATAGCTGAGTATTTCTGGGGGAAGGGGGGGAACATAGTTGGGTCCTTAGGTCGTCACGCGTGAGGGGAGGATTAACGGCGCGTGTGGGAGGGTCAGGGTGGTGAGAGGTGAGCGAGTTAGGAAACGGGATTTGTTGGGGGGACTGCGGCGGGTTGGTGGGGGAAGAGTTAGGTGTAGAACAGGGGTTATTGGTAGAGGACTGATCTATTGATTTGGGGTTGTTAACAGGACGAATTTTAGGAATCTTCTTGGTGGCAGTCACGGTCTGGTTAGCGGTTATCTGGGGTTGGTGGGTTTGTTTGACATTAACAGGACGAGTTTGGGGAATTTTCTTGGTGGCAGTCTCGGTCTGGTTAGAGGTTATCTGGGACTGGTGAGTTTGTTTGACATGAGAGGGCGAGTCAATTGTGGGGTTTCGAAGTTTTCTAGGGGTGTGAATTGTGTGGGGGTGGAAGGGAGCTACTGACTGAAAACTGTCACAAGCTACCGACGGAAAACTGTCACAAGGGAAATTTTGTTGGTGGGGGGATAGCTGAACATTTCTGGGGTCATGTGGAAAATATGTTGTGGTAGGCCTACATAGGTAGGCATAGCTAGAATACGGCTCTTGTTGGGGGGGCTGCTGAGGGTTGGTGGGGGGAGAGGTCGGTAAACTGTCACAAGGGAAATTTTGTTGGTGGGGGGATAGCTGAACATTTCTGGGGTCATGTGGAAAATATGTTGTGGTAGGCCTACATAGGTAGGCATAGCTAGAATACGGCTCTTGTTGGGGGGGCTGCTGAGGGTTGGTGGGGGGAGAGTTCACTGGAGTTGGACTTTCACCGGAAGTCATTTTGGAAGGGTGCACGGAGTCTTGGATAGGGGCTAAAAGGTTGGATAGGGGATTCATCGAACTGCGTAGGCATTCTTCTCTGATGGCGAGCATATGTTCTTCGAATAAGCCATACGGGTCGAGATGGGCGGTGATGTGGGGTGGGAGGATGTTTAACAAAGCGGTGAATAAGAGTTCATTTTGTTGGTCGTAATCTTCATAGCTATACGTGGTCCTCACGTATCTGTAGAGTTGTATGAGGGTCACATTTATATCCCCTTCATACTTGATCTCGTCGACTTTTATTATTTTGGGGGCGACGGGGGAACCCAAAAGTGGATCTAAGGTCCGGATCACGAAGGATCGAAACTGGTTCCAGGTACTCTCTGGCGTATCCTGTGTCACCATTTGGTGAACAAATTCTTGAAAGGTAGGCTTATCAACAAGTTGGGAAACGGCTTCTCCCAACTGTATAATATGCAAAATTGCCCAGGCGATTTTTTCGTGGTCATTATGAAGTACCACATCGTACACTGGCTTTATTATGTCTAAGTAACTGGTGATATCATAAGTGTTTATATCATACTTGGGAATGTGTGCGAATGGCTGAAGATTTCGCGATGTTGCCATGCTTCTACTGTTCCAAACTTGCAGTGTAATGCAACCTTTTATCCGAATCAAGAACCACCGCTGCCGCCAATGTTATGCCCTGTTTTTCTACAGGTTTAACTTGGGTAATGTGAGTTCTAAATTGACTGGGTATATAAGGCTGCATGCACAATACAAGATATGAGGAATAGAGAACACAAAGAAACACATGGTAGCAAGTTACATGATCACGTTTATTGATATACCACTGCAGAATACTTGTGTAAGACAATATAATAGAATTGAACAACACTAGCATAAGTGGATCTGGATGGAGCCTAGTCTCCCACTTCCAACGTTCAGGTATTAATCTTCTGATCACTGGCTTTGATTTCGCAGGTTTATATACCGAAGACCATCAATGTTACTTATAGATTCATATTCACTGTTAGATTTATTACTGGTAGCTCTGGTGCACAAGTAGTAGTTCACAGACTAGATTAGACACACGTATTTTTAGAGCACGGGAATTCTAGTTACCTCAGGGGGTACTGATCTAAGTTTTATATCCTTGTCTCAGAAATACATAGAACGCAAATCAGTGGGCGAACGTTAGATATCACTAGAGTTTTAATATCTGAATAAAGTAATTACGAGAGTCAAGGTCGCCTGTTAATTAAAGAGCACTGATCGCTTAGTACGTCCCAAATGGAATGGTTAAGTATGAATTACACTGGGCAAGGTCTTAGCCACTTCGTAGAAATATTAATTAGTGAATCTAAAACAGCACAGTAATATGTAATACTGCTAAAGGGAATCTTGGGTAGTATCTGATGGGTCTGGTCCTGGTTATCTTGCGTCCATGATGTTGGGGGCTAACGACTGGTTCCGCGGCCGTCCAGGGGGGCCATATGTGTGAAGTTCTTCAATACGTGGGCAGGTCCTTCTATCCAAATCTGCCACGGAGTCTGCCGGTTCTGGGATCTCACTCCGGAACAACACAAGGGCAGAGCTAGAAATTAACTGCAGGGTAGTGACCCCTGGTTGGTGTCTAGCTTTCAACTGATTTGACTGGGGGCGGGAGTTAGATTTATAGGCTCGGTTCTGGACCCTGCAGACAGTAGGGATCTCGAGTCTTATGGACTTAATTGAGCTCTCAATAGATATGGGGACTAGGTAAGATGGTATTTACTGTTGTGGCACAGGGCGATAGGAAGCCTTTATATTTTCATACAACTGAGCCTTAGTAAGAGGTACTATTTTGGCTATACTGGACGTATTTAGGGGAGAGAGACTGGATCTACTTTGCGAGGAGGATGGGGACAGCTGTGATAGGAGCGTCTCTCTAGATTGTTCAATCTTCATTCTATGGTATAGCTGAGGTGCTAATTTAGTGATCAGAGCATGCAAGAAAGGTAAATGGTTTATTGTGAGGTAATAGAGGTTAGTAAAGGTGTTAGTCATTCATGGTTAGTTCATTGATAGGAAGAATTCCTGTGCTACCTGGCAATGACTCGAGAGTCAAAACAGGGGCCAGGTATACCTCCGCGGGGGTGGGGGTCTCCCTCCTCGGGTGGGCAAAAAGGGGGAGCTGGGCGCCCTCTCTGATATAGTCGTCCGGCGGCTGTGGCTAGGGGCTTGCCATATCACCAGTGTTTGTAATAACCCTCTGTGTATGAGACAGATGTGAGTGTCTTTAATACCAAAACCGAAGGTGCCTTAGCTAGCTGGTTTTACTCGGCTGGTTGTTAATTGTAGGGTTTGGGGTTTGCTGGATATGGTGGAGACTGGGTTGCTAACTCTGCCACATTTATCTGGAAGTATGGCAATAGAAGTTAGTTACTGGCGGGGCGGCTAGCCTCGCACGACGACCATTGGGTGCAGGGTTGTGAATGTGTTGTAAGAGAATAGATGGCATGCAAGGGGCTAGTAAAGTTCTAATGTTGTTCTGGCCTACTAAGTGAAGGTAGGCTGGATAGGTGTATATATAAAGGTGGGAGAGCGTTAGTAACGGACAATTCAAGGATCTTCAAGAGGTATGAGAGAGAGGCTAGGTCGGACAAGAGTCGAGAAGCGCGGGTGTCTTAATGAGAGGGGGGGGAGTTCAAGGGCTACAGGGAAATTTTGCCCCTAAGGTCCCTGGGCGTGGGGGTGGCATTAGGCTACAATTGATATGGAAGTTTGAAAAGGCAGTAGAATACGTTAGCCAAATGCTACCGGGGAATGCAACTATGGGTGGTATATGAGTCTGGAAAAGATAGAGTTATGTGATCAGTCAGAGGGTTATGGATACTATTAGTTGGCCCTGGGAACTGCGTTTTCTATTAAATATAAAATACCAACCACAGTGGCAGTTCGTAGGGGTACTTAGTTATTGTTTCGGGGTACTTATGACAGATACTGATAACCAGGTTATCTTATAATCTCTGGTTGGGGTAAGAGGTGTAAGACACGAAGTAAATTGGCGTAGTGTGGACTGTGGATACGAAGGAGGCAAGGGGAAGACGTATGACAATTGTGGAAAGTAAATGGAAAAAGGTGAACACAATGGCGGATAAAAATACTTAACCTAAGGATTGCATACATAGATTTATGGGGCGATGGGTCTTCAGAAGCTTAGTCTGGCAAGACAAGATGTTAGGGAATGTTAATATTAATACTTAGTCACTAGAGGAGCAATGCAAGGGGCGACTGAGCACGGGTTACATATATCTATACTCGTCATGGAAAATGATATAAGAGATCTAGGGACAGCGTGGGTGCTTTAACTTCTAAGATATATAACATCTACTTCTCGGATGCAAGAACATACATAGATATAATTATGGCTGTCTGATGTGTTGGCATTGGCTCAACGTCGGGACAGGCATGGGTGTTTTTAATATGAATGTATATTCCTGTTCATCATCTTTGTAGTTAATAAGTGTAGGACACGAGGGGTTAGTGTACGTGAGGTGTGGAAAATGGTCGGTTTTAGAAAAGGTAAATGGGGGTGTCCTGGAGCTGTTTAGCCCTGCGGGCTTGGGCTGTCTGAAATGGCTGGCTCGGTCAGCTGGTCCTTTCGTTCTGTGGACCTTTCCTTTGGTGTTTCTGTGTGGTGTTCGTTCATGGCTTCTGTGGTGGGCTTCTCGTTCTGGGGCATTTTAATTGTGTTATAATTTTTATAATGCAATGTTTAGAGTGAATTTATAGAAAGCTTAGGTGGTAACAAGCAGCCTTTCAGCGTCAGCTGTTGCATACTCTCCAAACTCCATTAGCCTACCCATACGCTTCGTATTCACAGGCTAGAGAATGCCTATGCCTAGTGTTGAAAACAAATATATATATATACAGTAATTATAGAAACCTCAAGTACATTTGTTTTTATTTTAAAGGGTCAACCTGTATATCTGTCAGCCAGTGCCCCCCATCCTAACAGCAGTTTTACACATATACCTCTCAACTCCATCCTTCCATCATATTCTCGGTCTGCCTCTCCCTCTCTGCCCTTCCATATCTCACTCCCATATTCTGTTTTTAGTCAATCTCTCACTCTCCATACACTCCACATGACCAAACCATCTCAAGGTGTTCCTCTTCACACTCTCCAGCAAATTTACATCCACACTACATTAATGCTCTCATATGTTATCATTTTTCTGTCTATTGCTTCATGTGACTCCATATGCACTTCTCAAGTAACTCACATCTACCCTTCACTCTCATTACGTCCCTTTAACAACATCCATGGTTCACTCCCGTACATCAATATCAGTATCAATTTAATATCATACAGTGACTTCTTTACTTCCATGCTCACCACCCTATTCCTTGTCACTGTTTCATCATAATATCTACAAACCTCCTGCCTTTTTGCACCCTCTCGCGCATTTCTAGCTTTCTTTTGCCAGACGCTGGAACCCCTGAGAGGGGGTAGAAGCAAATGAATCGCCTTCATATGCTTCCATATGCCGAGGCAACTCACGTGATAATCTTGATTCTATAGCTTGCATCTGTTCACAGGGGAGGGTCGTTAAAGCCCAATCGTCCATCTTCATCCTCCAAATTTCCATCTTTACCCATCACACTGCCCAAATCGTAAATGAGCTGACATTTTCCACTACCTGACTATCAACTTCACCTAACACTGTGACTGCATTCCTCTCCAAGACCATAACCGAATATGATGTACTCTCTACCACATTGACATTCAGCCGATTCAGGTTGTTTCTCATTAACCTCATCAAACTCTACAACTTCCGCTATTTTTCACTCATCAGAACTGCCTCTTCATGTTTATGGCTCCAACTTCCTTATAGCCTGAAACTGGCAAGTGGTCAATTGCCCATATAATACTGTAATTTCAGCGGCCACACACCCAATGAATCGTCAATATTACTATACAGTAGTCGGTTATATTTCAGCTGATGTTATAATAATCCTTTAGCAACTGATATTACGATACTTAATATAAATATATAAATATACCATGTATCTGTGTCGTATCAATGCCAAGTTTTCATGATCAACAACACATTTCGCTACAAAATCAACGTATATAATTATATAATAGCTGATTAACCAAGGCAATAACATAGCAATTTACCATCAGCTGGAAAAAAACGACTATATAGTTATTTACGGTCATGAGGTAGTGCATAATTATTAAATAACAATGTGGTAATGTTAGGTAGTGTAATTCGGGTGTATGTAGTGATATATTTATTGTGTATGTGGTAATACATGCGGGGTGTATGTGGTAGTGCATTTATTATAAAATCATGAGGTGGTGTATGCATTCAAAAACTATGTGGTAAATAAATATATAGTAGTGTATGTGGTATAGTATTATATGGTTATATAATATGTGGTAGCGTATGTGACAGATACATAATGTGGTAGCGTATGTGACAGAGAACTATGTGAGCGTGTATGAGACAGTTTATATGGTAGGATATTCTTACACCATTCTCAGTTCCCTTCGATGTTTTCAAGACAAATTTCAGGCAAGCGATTATTATTTCCATTGTTCCTAAAATGTCTACTGACTTCTGGTTTACCCTTTGAAGATTATGACGCATTTTGACAGTTTATTCTGGCTATCATTGGACGATTTTATACAATTTAGAAAGTATATGTGGGCGTTAAAGGGGTAGAGACTATCTCAAGTAACCCTCTGACTTTAACTACCCCTTCCTAATCTGAATACAATCGTCTAATAATAGCCAGAAAACAGAAAAGAAATGCGTAATCGGATCGTGAAAGTTGTAAGAGAAAACGGGAAAAATACCTATAACTGAACTATAATTGTCAAGAACCATAAAAATCTAAACAAAAACATTATATAATATGTAATGTGCCCGAATCTATGTTATAAGAACATAAGAACATAAGATCGCGGGAAACTTCATAGGGCCATGCGGCCCACACGAGGCAGCTCCCATTCACACCCAGCCCATATCATAAATATGGGAATCCAACTTACGCTTAAAGCTCTCAACTGTTCCTGAGCTAATCACTGCTCTGGGCAGTTCATTCCACATGTTAACAACTCTATTCCCAAACCAGTGCTTTCCTATATCTGTCCTAAATCTAAACTTATCTAACTTGAAACCATTTGAGCGAGTTATGTCGCCGTTCTTTAGCTTTAATACCTCATCTATAGCTCCCTTATTTATACCTTTTATCCATTTAAATACCTCTAACATGTCTCCCCTACATCTTCGTCTTTCTAGTGAGTGCAAGCCTAAGGCTTTCAACCTCTTCTCATACGATAAGTTTCTAATATTATGTATCATTTTTGTCATTCTTCTTTGGACTGGCTCTAAAGGGTCGATATCCATTCTGTAATAAGGGGAGGTATGTTGTTGGATATGTGGAATTTTATGTAGCAGATATAGAAGTAGGCACATTTATGTGACACAGAGCTATGTAGGAAAGCATGTCTTCAACTATGTGGGATTATAGCGAGCACACACACACACTAACAGTATAACACACACACACACATATATGTTTCTAGTCTCTCAGTGGGGATCGAACCATCGACTATCAGGACGATAGCCGACGCTTTAATCATATATATATATATATATATATATATATATATATATATATATATATATATATATATATATATATATATATATATTATATATATATATATATTTAGATGTAACTTCTTTGTCAATAAATAGTAGGCTATAAACAGTTTTGTAGTTGATGTATCAAAAGTTATATTAACAGATTCGTGTCAAAATAAATACTTTCATAATTAGAAATAGGTGAAGTCCCCGAATATTTATGAGTGGGCTAGAAATGATGATATCCGAGTGTACAAGTATGTGAGATAATGAATAGGTATAACCGTATAAGTATATATTATAGTGAGTATGTGTATGTATAATAGGTATAACCGTATAAGTATATATTATAGTGAGTATGTGTATGTATAATAGGTATAACCGTATAGTATATATTATAGTGAGTATGTGTATGTATAATAGGTATAACCGTATAAGTATATATTATAGTGAGTATGTGTATGTATAATAGGTATAACCGTATAAGTATATATTATAGTGAGTATGTGTATGTATAATAGGTATAACCGTATAAGTATATGTTATAGTGAGTATGTGTATGTAATAGGTATAACCGTATAAGTATATATTATAGTGAGTATGTGTATGTATAATAGGTATAACCGTATAAGTATATGTTATAGTGAGTATGTGTATGTATAATAGGTATAACCGTATAAGTATATGTTATAGTGAGTATGTGTATGTATAAAAGGTAGAACAGTAAGTATGTGTTAGTGTGAGATATAGTTGGAGGGTGCATGTCAAATATAACTATGTGAGAGTGAGTATGTGTTTTGTCCATGTGTAAGTATTAGAGCCCCAACAGTAAGTATATGTGTTAGAATGAGAACTAGTATGTTGGAGTGATAGTATGTGTTGTCCATGTGTAAGTATGAGGCCACCAAGAGTACGTATGTGTTAGAGAGATAGTATGTTGGTGGGTGTATGTATTAATAATTATGTAGAAAGAGACCTACAGTATGTCAACAAAAATATGTGTTTGTCAATGTGTAAGTATGTGGGGCCGAGGAGTATTATGTGCATGCTTGTCCATGTTAAAGTATGAGGGGACCAAAAGTAAGTATATGTTTAATTAGATTATGAGTATGTTGGAGGGTGTAATATGTAAAATAGAACTATGTGAGAGTGAGTATGTGTCCGTCCATGTGTAAGTATGAGAACCCCAAAAGTAAGTATGTGTTATAGTGAGAGTATGTTGGAGTAATAGTATGTGTTGTCCATGTGTAAGTATGAGGGACCCAAGAGTAAGTATGTGTTATAGTGAGAGTATGTTGGAGTAATAGTATGTGTTGTCCATGTGTAAGTATGAGGTCCCCAACAATAAGTATGTGTTGGAGTGAGAGCTAGTATGTTGGAGGATGTATGTGTGAATATATGTAGAAAATATGTGTTTGTTCATGTGTAAGTATGAGAGCCCCAAAAGTAAGTATGTGTTAGAGTGAGAGCTAGTATGTTGGAGGGTGAATGTGAAATAGAACTATGTGAGAGTGATTATGTGTTTGTCCATGTGTAAGTATGAGAACCCCAACAATAAGTATGTGTTAGAGTGAGAGCCAGTATGTTGGAGAGGTGTGTGTGTGTGTGAGTGCGACAAGTCCCGAAATACCCCTTGAGTGTGCCGCATGCCATCTAAGAGCCTCCCAGTGCCAGAGCCAGGGAGTGCCACCATCACCAGCATCACAGTGCCAGTGGGTAGAGAGAGAGAGCTGAGGGTGGCACTAGGGGAGAGGAACCCACTTGCTAGAGACTTCCTGTGTATTTCACCCTATTCCTATAGCCTAGCTCATTTTAGTCCATCCATATCTTCCCTATTGTCATCCTTTGCTGTACATCTCGATATATATACTTTTTCTGCACAATTCTATCTCTATTCTCTATTCTATCTCTATCAATATCTTACTCTAGCCTAACCATAACTACCCAGCTATACATATATTTTTCTATACAACTCGATATACAGCACTCTCTCATAACACACACAACAAAGCTACTCCAACAGCTTCCTCTCTCTCTCTCTCTCTCCAACACCTCTTCTCCCCTCTCAACACTCTTCGAAAAGTAGATACGAGGTGCCGTTGTCAAGGCTTATCCCTCAATACCTTCACCTGACCTGACTCTAGCCCTGACCTATCCATACATAACATATTGTCAATTTTGTCTGCAAAATTTGAAACTTTATCTTAATTTAGTCTATCTATATTTATCCTACTGTTGCATTTGTCTATACAACTCAATGTATATAGCACTCTAGCCTATCCAAATCTACCCTACAAATATTTATTTCTCCCCTGCCACACTTAAATCACCTACTAATCGATATCTACCGCACTCTTGCTTATCCAAATATACCCACCACACTCTACAATTTAAACACACACACACACACACTCTCTTCACTCCCTCTCACTCGATCGCCTAGTTCCACCTACCCCATACGAACACAAGAAACGAAGGTCGAAATCTAGACTGAAATCAATCCGTCTCGACACCTGAGACTCAAGCAAGCGAAGAAAATATATAACAGAAACGAAAAACAAGAAAAAAAATCAATAAACCGATTATATAAAAGGAAAAAAGTTCTATAACCTTGACTGCGTGCGAGTTGTCCTGCGAGTTGTCCTGGTGACGTGTGGAATGCAGGACCAGTACAGGACCCGTTGCCCGTGCTAGTCTTGGGCGGGACACGTACTATACCAAGGCACCAGGAGGAGGGGATGTAAGCTGCCTGCATCCGTCATGTCATCGTTCTGGTAAGTTTGGGGGTCCAGCAAGCACCTTAAGCCCGAATCACACATTCACGATATGCATGACGAAATGCGCCGACATTCATTTTGTATAAACATCTGCAAGCATGTCGGATCACGTCTGTGCGTTATATTGTCAAGTCATACTTGTCTCTGTTTGTTCTCCGAAAAAATAAGGACGCTCTTTATACTTTGGTATGTGTCCCGACTTAATTTCATGTGGGCTCTTTGCGAACCGAGTTCATAATGGCTGCGTACTATGTTTACGGGGTACGTATGAAGTACAAATTAATTTCAGGAAGTGTCTTGCGACATTAACCCCCCCAAAAAAAAATTGTGACCTCAACCTGTAACTAGTACGTATCAGCCGAGACCTGTCCATATTGCACAAAAGCAATACGCAGAGATCCCGCATTAAACAAGCAAGGTACACGACTGTGCACATTCCCAACCCGTATTCTGACAAATCATCCCGAAAAACACACATGGCCCGCCCGTACAGAGTAAGCTACACCAAGAAAGAACAGGAAATCCACCCGCATCCCAACAGAGATAAGTGCACACTTTAAATATGCAACAGAGAGTTCGGGGGGGTCCCTTGTACACGATACCTGCACAAGACGTACGAGATTCGAGTTGTGTGCGTGTGCAGTACGTGTTGCCTTGGGAATGTGTCGTGGGTCATACTTTCAATAGTCGTCTTCATGTCGGTGTTGTACGTGCGGTGGATGTTTGGCATTCGTGTGGCTACGTATGGTCATCTGGTGGGCTTCATGAAATTGCATACTGGTTGTGTTGGGATACATACAAGAGCGATTTAGTGAATTAAATCGGGGAACTAGCGCCAACATTTGTGTCGGTGCATTTCGACATGCATGCCATGAATGTGTGACACGGGATTTACCGGGGAAGGGTCAGGTCAGGTCAAGTGAAGGTATTGAGGGGGTAAGCCTTTACAACGGCACATCGTATCTACTTTTTGAAAAGTGTTAAAGGGTGAGAAGGGGTGTTGGAGACAATATTGGCTTAGCCACAGATGTTTGAAGAGATAGGAATAATCTCGTTTTTATGCGAATATAATATATTATATAGTAGTATACTCTCATAGAAAACGAGGTTATTCTCATCTACTTGCAGCCTGTGGTTTAGCCTACTCAACGTATCTTATTTTGGCTAGTATCAAATTACAGAAGTACGGTTCTCAGCCTTTATAAGGTTACACCAATTCCAGTATTTGTACCATTAAAGTCAAATTCTGAAGCATCTGGACTATATTGCCCCATTGATTTTGAGATTTTAAGACATTCACCCCATCAGTTTGGCGATTTAAAGACCTGGTGGAGTGGTCTTGCCACGGAACTGGTAAGCTAATGGACCCAGGTTCGAATCCCGGTATGTCAATGGGAATATATTATTGGGATGGAATTTGTGCTGTACCTAGTATCAGTGCATTACCACAAAGCCCACCGAAACCCCAAATAAATACCCTCATTGTTCCCTGATTAAATAGCACTGTATGAATATTCTCATATTCAAAATATGCTACAGGGGAACAATGCCTAGTGAGTTCAGTGCTCAATAGGTGAGACCGGAACCTCTTCGGGAGATCTGGAACCAGGGGAAAAAATTAATGCAAAAATAAATAAGACTAAAATGTGGGAGAGGGGGAAGGTGGCCTGAGAGGGGGAAGGTGGCCTTAAGGGGGAGAGGGGAGGGGAGGGGGAAGGTGGCGTTAGGGGGAGAGAGGGGGAAGGTGGCCTTAAGGGGGGAGAGGGGGTGGTGGCCTTAAGGGGGGAGGGGGGAGGTGGCCTTAAGGGGGGAGAGGGGGAGGGTGGCTTTAAGGGGGGAGAGGGGGAAGTAAGGTGGCCTTAAGGGGGGAGAGGGGGAAGGTGGCCTTAAGGGGGGAGAGGGGAAGGTGGCCTTAAGGGGGGAGAGGGGGAAGGTGGACTTAAGGGGGAGAGGGGGAAGGTGGCCTTAAGGGGGGAGAGGGGGAAGGTGGCCTTAAGGGGGGAGGAGAGGGGGAAGGTGGCCTTAAGGGGGGAGAGGGGGAAGGTGGCCTTAAGGGGGGAGAGGGGGAAGGGGACTTCAGGGGGAGAGGGGGAAGGTGGCCTTAGGGTGAGAGGGGAAGGTGGCCTTCAGGGGGAGGGGGGAAGGTGGACTTCAGGGGGGAGAGGGGGAAGGTGGACTTAAGGAGTGAGAGGGGAGGTGGCCTTAAGGGGGGGAGAGGGGGAAGGTGGCCTTAAGGGGGAGAGGGGAAGGTGGCCTTAAGGGGGGGAGAGGGGGAAGGTGGCCTTAAGGGGGGAGAGGGGGAAGGTGGCCTTAAGGGGGGAGAGGGGGAAGGTGGCCTTAAGGGGGAGAGGGGAAGGTGGCCTTAAGGGGGGAGAGGGGGAAGGTGCCTTAAGGGGGAGAGGGGAAGGTGGACTTCAGGGGGGAGAGGGGGAAGGTGGCCTTAAGGGGGGAGAGGGGGAAGGTGGCCTTAAGGGGGGAGAGGGGGAAGGTGGACTTCAGGGGGGAGAGGGGGAAGGTGGCCTTAAGGGGGGAGAGGGGGAAGGTGGACTTAAGGAGTGAGAGGGGAAGTGGCCTTCAGGGGAGAGGGGGAAGGTGGACTTAAGGAGTGAGAGGGGGAAGGTGGCCTTAAGGGGGGAGAGGGGGAAGGTGGACTTAAGGGGAGTGAGAGGGAAGGTGGACTTAAGTAGTGAGAGGGGGAAGGTGGACTTAAGGAGTGAGAGGGGGAAGGTGGCCTTAAGGGGGGAGAGGGGGAAGGTGGACTTAAGGAGTGAGAGGGGGAAGGTGGCCTTAAGGGGGGAGAGGGGGAAGGTGGACTTAAGGAGTGAGAGGGGGAAGGTGGCCTTCAGGGGGGAGAGGGGGAAGGTGGCCTTAAGGGGGTAGTGCTTGGTGTTTGGTCTATATACGGTGTTTATTTATTTATTTATTTTTGAGTTTCCTCGCTAGATCTCCATCAAGCTTAGAAAAACATCCCCTAGACCCCCTTTCAAAATAAATGTGTAAATTTTTTGGTAGAATTTTTTTCCGGCCGAGGGCCGGTTCCTTCTTAAATTAGAGGCTCGCTATTGCTCACCAAAAAATCGACACTTAAACGCACGAAAGGTCTTGATATTGATAAAAACAAATGAGGCGAAAGGTCTCAAAATCGCTAAACTAACAGAATGAACGTCCTAAAACCTCAAAACTAATATGCTAAACATGAGGGAGAAGGGGGTCCAGAAAAAGCGAGTATTACCCCCTTGAGCTGTCAGTATTGGAGACCAGCCAGGACCGACGGGAGGAAAAAATAAAAGAAAACAAAAGAAAGATAAATGAGCAAGAGGCAGACACCGGAAGGATAAATGAGGAAGAGGCAGACACCGGAAGGATAAATGAGGAAGAGGCAGACACCGGAAGGATAAATGAGGAAGAGGCAGACACCGGAAGGATAAATGAGCAAGAGGCAGACACCGGAAGGATAAATGAGGAAGAGGCAGACACCGGAAGGATAAATGAGGAAGAGACACCGGAAGGAGCAGACACCGGAAGGATAAATGAGCAAGAGGCAGACACCGGAAGGATAAATGAGGAAGAGGCAGACACCGGAAGGATAAATGAGCAAGAGGCAGACACCGGAAGGATAAATGAGCAAGAGGCAGACACCGGAAGGATAAATGAGGAAGAGGCAGACACCGGAAGGATAAATGAGCAAGAGGCAGACACCGGAAGGATAAATGAGGAAGAGGCAGACACCGGAAGGATAAATGAGCAAGAGGCAGACACGGGAAGGATAAATGAGGAAGAGGCAGACACCGGAAGGATAAATGAGCAAGAGGCAGACACCGGAAGGATAAATGAGGAAGAGGCAGACACCGGAAGGATAAATGAGCAAGAGGCAGACACCGGAAGGATAAATGAGCAAGAGGCAGACACCGGAAGAATAAATGAGGAAGAGGCAGACACCGGAAGGATAAATGAGCAAGAGGCAGACACCGGAAGGATAAATGAGGAAGAGGCAGACACCGGAAGGATAAATGAGCAAGAGGCAGACACCGGAAGGATAAATGAGGAAGAGGCAGACACCGGAAGGATAAATGAGCAAGAGGCAGACACCGGAAGGATAAATGAGGAAGAGGCAGACACCGGAAGGATAAATGAGGAAGAGGCAGACACCGGAAGGATAAATGAGCAAGAGGCAGACACCGGAAGGATAAATGAGCAAGAGGCAGACACCGGAAGGATAAATGAGCAAGAGGCAGACACCGGAAGGATAAATGAGCAAGAGGCAGACACCGGAAGGATAAATGAGCAAGAGGCAGACACCGGAAGGATAAATGAGCAAGAGGCAGACACCGGAAGGATAAATGAGGAAGAGGCAGACACCGGAAGGATAAATGAGCAAGAGGCAGACACCGGAAGGATAAATGAGGAAGAGGCAGACACCGGAAGGATAAATGAGGAAGAGGCAGACACCGGAAGGATAAATGAGCAAGAGGCAGACACCGGAAGGATAAATGAGGAAGAGGCAGACACCGGAAGGATAAATGAGCAAGAGGCAGACACCGGAAGGATAAATGAGGAAGAGGCAGACACCGGAAGGATAAATGAGGAAGAGGCAGACACCGGAAGGATAAATGAGCAAGAGGCAGACACCGGAAGGATAAATGAGGAAGAGGCAGACACTGGAAGGATAAATGAGGAAGAGGCAGACACCGGAAGGATAACAAACCCTATACAGACACAAAAGAAAGAGAGGTGACAGACAAGAGAAGATAACAAACAATACAGACACAGAAGAAAGAGAGGTGACAGACAAGAGAAGACAATACAGACACAGAAGAAAGAGAGGTGACAGACAAGAGAAGACAATACAGACACAGAAGAAAGAGAGGTGACAGACAAGAGAAGACAATACAGACACAGAAGAAAGAGAGGTGACAGACAAGAGAAGACAATACAGACACAGAAGAAAGAGAGGTGACAGACAAGAGAAGACAATACAGACACAGAAGAAAGAGAGGTGACAGACAAGAGAAGACAATACAGACACAGAAGAAAGAGAGGGGACAGACAAGAGAAGAAGACAATACAGACACAGAAGAAAGAGAGGTGACAGACAAGAGAAGACAATACAGACACAGAAGAAAGAGAGGTGACAGACAGAGAAGACAATACAGACACAGAAGTAAGAGAGGTGACAGACAAGAGAAGATAACAAACAATACAGACACAGAAGAAAGAGAGGTGACAGACAGAGAAGACAATACAGACACAGAAGAAAGAGAGGTGACAGACAAGAGAAGACAATACAGACACAGAAGTAAGAGAGGTGACAGACAGAGAAGACAACACAGACACAGAAGTAAGAGAGGTGACAGACAAGAGAAGATAATACAGACACAGAAGAAAGAGAGGTGACAGACAAGAGAAGATAAAAAGGCCGATCAGAAATATTAAGGGGAGATATCTACTGGAGGGATTTTTTTCTGGACTTCTTTCTCCCTCAAGTTTAGCCCCATTGTTTTTCTAATTTTAAGACGTTTACCCCATTATTTTGACGATTTTAAGAATTTTCAACCCATTTCTGTCAAGTTTAAGACGTTTCGTGCCATTTAGGTGTCGATTTTATCCTGGCGAGCGATAGCGAGCCTGTACTTTAAGAGGAACCGGCTTTCAGCCGGGACATTTTTCTACCGAAAAATGTACAAATTTATCTTGAAAGGGGCTCAAGGGGGAGTAATCTTAAGCTTGAAGGATATCTAGGCACCAAACTAAAAACCTCCCCTTAACACCTTACGAGCGGCCTATGCGGTTTATTTATGTGTACCGCACAGCGGGGTGTTTTTAGCCAAAATAGGGCTGTTTACGTGATCATTTTCATGCCTAAATAAGACCCAGAACGTAAAACAAGTACCTATCCCTGAAAGGGCATAAACAGAGCTTTCGAATGACACCATAACGATCCTTGTATGATGGATAGTTTTCTTGCAATAACCGTGCAACGCGAGTGCAAAAAGCAGGTAATTCGGTACTTTCAGTACATAATTGAGTATGTAGCGAGTGAGAGAGGGAGGAGGGAGCTGAGATTTGTGTCAGTAGGTTCGCCGCGGTGGTCTGGAGCAGTCATACGCTCGCTAGTCTCCTGCCACCACTTGTCTCTCTCCCTCAGCCACATTACGTGCTGAAATTGCCACTCGACCTATGTCGAGCGCCGCCACATAGTCCAGCTTTATTTAACTCGACTTATGTTGCTCGCCGCTAAATAAGGGTTAAAGCAAGATTTGTATTTATTGGTTAATTTCTAGACCTCCATCAAGCTAAAGAATAACATCGTCAAGATCCCCCTTCGAGATAAATTTGTACGGCCTTCGACCGTTCTATCAGTGACGTAGAGTGAGGCTATAATAATGGCCAGTAGCTCTCACTGCGCTATCAAACATCCACCTTACCAATGTGGGTGGAAAGGTGGGGCCTCAAATTATAATTATATAGATTTGAAATACGCGTCAAAATTATATGTAGATTTGAAATACGCGTCCAAATCATCTATATGTATATATTATTGGAAATACGCATCAAAATTATATGTAGATTGGAAATACGCATTCAAATTATATATAGATTGGAAATACGCATCCAAATTATATGTAGATTGGAAATACGCATCCAAATTATATATAGATTGGAAATACGCATCCAAATTATATATAGATTGGAAATACGCATTCAAATTATATATAGATTAGAAATACGCATCCAAATTATATATAGATTGGAAATACGCATCCAAATTATATGTAGATTTTAAATACGCATCCAAATTATATGTAGATTGGAAATACGCATCCAAATTATATATAGATTGGAAATACGCATTCAAATTATATATAGATTAGAAATACGCATCCAAATTATATATAGATTGGAAATACGCATCCAAATTATATGTAGATTGGAAATACGCATCCAAATTATATGTAGATTGGAAATACGCATCCAAATTATATGTAGATTTTAAATACGCATCCAAATTATATGTAGATTGGAAATACGCATCCAAATTATATATAGATTGGAAATACGCATCCAAATTATATGTAGATTTTAAATACGCATCCAAATTATATGTAGATTGGAAATACGCATCCAAATTATATATAGATTGGAAATACGCATTCAAATTATATATAGATTAGAAATACGCATCCAAATTATATATAGATTGGAAATACGCATCCAAATTATATGTAGATTGGAAATACGCATCCAAATTATATATAGATTGGAAATACGCATCCAAATTATATGTAGATTTTAAATACGCATCCAAATTATATGTAGATTTTAAATACGCATCCAAATTATATGTAGATTTTAAATACGCATCCAAATTATATGTAGATTGGAAATACGCATCCAAATTATATATAGATTGGAAATACGCATCCAAATTATATATAGATTGGAAATACGCATTCAAATTATATATAGATTAGAAATACGCATCCAAATTATATATAGATTGGAAATACGCATCCAAATTATATGTAGATTGGAAATACGCATCCAAATTATATATAGATTGGAAATACGCATCCAAATTATATGTAGATTTTAAATACGCATCCAAATTATATGTAGATTGGAAATACGCATCCAAATTATATATAGATTGGAAATACGCATTCAAATTATATATAGATTAGAAATACGCATCCAAATTATATATAGATTGGAAATACGCATCCAAATTATATGTAGATTGGAAATACGCATCCAAATTATATATAGATTGGAAATACGCATCCAAATTATATGTAGATTTTAAATACGCATCCAAATTATATGTAGATTGGAAATTACGCATCCAAATTATATATAGATTGGAAATACGCATCCAAATTATATGTAGATTTTAAATACG
This sequence comes from Paralithodes platypus, assembly GCA_032716605.1. Classification (NCBI taxonomy): domain Eukaryota; kingdom Metazoa; phylum Arthropoda; class Malacostraca; order Decapoda; family Lithodidae; genus Paralithodes; species Paralithodes platypus. The sequence goes on along the minus strand of CM064496.1, from coordinate 58,480,489 downwards.
CATCCAAATTATATGTAGATTGGAAATACGCATCCAAATTATATATAGATTGGAAATACGCATTCAAATTATATATAGATTAGAAATACGCATCCAAATTATATATAGATTGGAAATACGCATCCAAATTATATGTAGATTGGAAATACGCATCCAAATTATATATAGATTGGAAATACGCATCCAAATTATATGTAGATTTTAAATACGCATCCAAATTATATGTAGATTTTAAATACGCATCCAAATTATATGTAGATTTTAAATACGCATCCAAATTATATGTAGATTTTAAATACGCTTCCAAATTATATGTAGATTTAAAATACGCATCCAAATTATATGTAGATTTGAAATACGCATCCAAATTATATGCAGATTTAAAATACGCGTCCAAATTATATGTAGATTTTAAATACGCGTCCAAATTACAGTATATATATATATATTTGAAATACGCACAGGTAGAGTAGAATGCATGTTCAGTCCCTCACAAAAATCTCGGACCTCTTATGCTTTAATATTTATGCATAGGAACTAATATTTAACCCTTTGAGGATTATGACGCGCTTCAACAGTCTAGTATGGTTATCATGAGATGATTGTATTCAGCTTAGGAAGGATATGTGGGAGTCAGAGGCATAATGGCGTTGGTTTTGAACAAATAGATTTCTAGAGGTCCATCCTACTCTGCTAAAACGCGTCATAATCCTCAAACTCTTGAACATTAACCTCTATAACACACAAACGACTAGAGTGATAGAGCTAATATTCCTACCATTTGGGAAGGATCAGCCAGGGAGTAGGTGTGGAAATTTAAAGCCCATTTGGGAAGGGTCAGCCCGGGAATAGGTGTGGAAATGTACACACCATTTGGGAAGGGTCATCCAGGGAATAGGTGTGGAAATGTACAGCACATTTGGGAAGGGTTAGCCAGGGAATAGGTGTGAAAATGAACAGCCATTTGGGAACGGTCAGCCAGGGAATAGATGCGGAATTTAACAGCCCATTTGGTCTAGCCCTGTTTTTTTAGTTACAAAGGTCATGATTCACGGTGTCTGGCCTAGGTATTTGGAACCGGGTATATATATATAGTGTGTCTCTCGGTCTGCCTCTGCCTCTCTCATACACACACAGCACTCCATTCATTGTAGGTAGGCCAATCATCTGGAACATTAAGGGGAGGTATTTAGTTTGTTCCCTACTTTTTCATCAAGCTTAAAATTACATCCCCTAGACCCCCTTTCAAGATAAATTGGTACATTTTTCGGTAGAAAAATGTGCAGGCCGGAGGCCGGTTGCTCTTAAATTACAGGCTCGCTATCGCTCGCCAGGAAAAAATCGACATCTTAACCGCACGAAAGGTCTTAAAATTGACAGAAATGGGGCAAAATGTCTTAAAATATCCAAACTACTAGGGCGAAGGTCTTAAAATCTCAAAAGCAATGGGGCTAAACATGAGGGAGAAAGGGGTCCAAAAAGGAAATCCCTCGAGTGGATATCTCCCCTTAACCTCTATACCTCATAAACCACTAGAGTAATCGAGCTAATATGTCTACCATTTGGGAAGGGTCAGCCAGGGAATAAGTGAGGACGTTTACAGCCCATTTGTTCTAGCCCTTTTATGTGTTACAGAGGTCAGGATTCACGGTTTCTGGCCTACCTATTTGGAACAGGGTATAATATAGTATATATAGTGTCTCGGTCTGCCTCTCTCTCTCACACACTACCAAAATACCCAGCTGTTTGGTCTCTCAACAATAGTGTCATCCGCGCCTTCCGGCTCTAAGGCCAGATATATATATATATATATATATATATATATATATATATATATATATATATATATACTGTAATAATATATTATATATAATATATATATATATATATATATATATATATATATATATATATATATATATATATAAATGAGGAAATAAATACGCCCCTCCCCCCTTAATAGTAGTAACAGAGATCGCCCAACCTCTGCCATCTTGGTGCCACTGGGGATATTCTTCTGTTCTTTACACCAAGCCACTCCAACAGCTTCCTCTCTCTCCAACACCTCTTCTCCCCTCTCAACACTCTTCGAAAAGTAGATACGAGGTGCCGATATAAAGGCTTACCCCTCAATACCTTCACCTAACGTATACAGACTAATAACACACTCAACAAAGACACTCCAACAGCTTCCTCAAGTAGATACGAGGTGCCGATATAAAGGCTTACCCCTCAATACCTTCACCTAACGTATACAGACTAATAACACACTCAACAAAAACACCCCCACAGCTTCCTCAAGTAGATACGAGGTGCCGATATAAAGGCTTACCCCTCAATACCTTCACCTAACGTATACAGACTAATAACACACTCAACAAAGCCACTCCAACAGCTTCCTCAAGTAGATACGAGGTGCCGATATAAAGGCTTATCCCTCAATACCTTCACCTAACGTATACAGACTAATAACACACTCAACAAAGCCACTCCAACAGCTTACTCTCTCTCTCTCTCCAAGACTTCCAAAAGTAAATACGAGGTGCCAATATAAAGGCTTACCCCTCATTACCTTCACCTGACCTGACCTGACTGAAATATCTTCATATCCATAATCAATATTTGTGAATACTGGTGCAAGACATAGAGTTTGGTCTTTGTATAGGCATTCAACCCCTTCTGTACCAGCGACATCTTTTTAATTTGATTCTAACTATATTTTTAATTTGATTCTAACTATATTTTTAATTTGATTCTAACTATATTTTTAATTTGATTCTAACTATATTTTTAATTTGATTCTAACTATATTTTTAATTTGATTCTAACTATATTTTTAATTTGATTCTAACTATATTTTGACGATTTTGTGCACTCAAGATGGATAATTTATGTATTTGTTTTTATTATTTGATTAGTTTCCTCCCTAGATCTCCATCAAGCTTAAAGAAACATCTATTTGATCTCCCTTCTAGATTAATTTGTACATTTTTCGGTAGAAAAAGGCCGGTTTATCCAAAATTACAGGCACACTATCGTTCACTGGAAAACAAATCGACACCAAAATAGCACGAAAGGTCGAAATATTGACAAAGAAATGGGGCAGGTCTTAAAATCGACAAACTAATGGGCCGAACGTCATAAAATCTGAAAATTATTGGGGCTAAACACAAGGAAGAAGGGAACCACAAAAACGGCCCATCTCCCCTTAACCCGGGAGCTGCGGGGAGACTCTTAAGAGTTCCCCCGGCGCACTGCGGGGAGACTCTTAACCCGTTGAGACCCAGCGTCGCACGTGTTGCGTCGGCAGTCTTTGATCACCAACTCCCAGCGACGCATCACGTGCGTCCGACATATAAAAAACACTTACGTGGCTCGTAAGGTAGGAAATGGCGGGAGAATAGGAGGGGGCGGTACCGTAGTGTGTGGGGGAGCCCGGCCAGTAGGTGTGAGCGGGCCGAGACAGCCGCGCGGCTGGTGGTGGTGGGCTTAGTGGGGATAGTTTACACCCCTAGTTTACCGCCACTTTGAACCTTCATTACTCCGGTCGTATGGGAGCTAGAGGCTTGAGATTTATGTGAGATACTCCTTAGGATGTATGCCGTACAATGCCATACTCAGTTTTTACCCTAGTGCTCCCGGGCGGGTGGTCATGCGGGGGAGACGAACTATTGAAACCCCCCCCCCCCCCGCCCCCCAAATGACCGAAATGAGTTTTTTTTTATTTGTGTGTTCATTTCTCACCATTCTCTTCCATTTTGGCTCAACAAATTTTTTTGAAGCTCCCCCCCCCCAACCCCCCACCGGCCCCCCCCCCCAAAAAAAAATGTCAGAGGTGATTTTTTTTTGTTTTTTTTTTCATTTCTCATCCTTGTCTTCCATTATAGCAAACAAAAAAAATAAGTGAAAATGGCTTGGGACTGGGGTGAACAAAATATTATAACTAGCCGGGGCTCAACGGGTTAAGTGTCAGAGAAAAAAAAAATCAACTTTTGACATCGAAATTTTTTTTTTTTTTTTTTTTTTATTTATTTATTTTTTTGGCCCCTGGGCCATGCAAAATCTCAGTCCTCTACCTCCCTTCCTTCCCCACTTTCCTCCTCTCCTTCAGTTATCACCTATTTTCCCTGTTATTCCCTTATTCTGAGGTATATTTTCGTGCTAACATTAGAAATCCGATTGGAGGGTGTGGTCATCACTGATAGCAAGCGAGTGCAAGAGAGAGAGAGAGTATCGATCGACTGTGTCTCAGTGGCCTTGGGGGAAATTGGCGGGAAAGCAGATTGCCTCACCCATACATTATACAACTCGCGGGCTATATCTCCGATTTTGACCATCCAAACGCTGTTTTCACTCGTTTTATTGTTGTTTCAGGTTAATACCTTTATAATCAACCCATAATAGGCGCATATGGATAAGTATTAATGCTATTAATGGCACAATGAATATTTTAGTGACGGAAACACCTCAAATACGTCAGCACATGGGGACGTTTCCAATTACCCCCATGCGCACTTCAGAGGTTAAATAATGCTAGGTTAAGGGGAGGTATTTAGTTTGTTCCCTAGACCTCCATCTATCTTAAAATTACACCCCATTGATTCCCTTTCAAGATAAATTTGTACATTTTTCGGTAGAAAATGTCCCGGCCAAAGGCCGGTTCCTCTTAAATTACAGGCTCGCTATCGCTCGCCAGGATAAAATTGACACCTGAATGGCACGAAAGGTCTTAATATGGGGTGAAAGTTCTTAAAATCGCTAAACTAATGGGGCAAACGTTTTATAATATCAAAAGCAATGGGGCTAAACATGAGGGAGAAAGGGATCCAGAAAACAATCCCTCAAGTGGAAACCTCCCCTTAAGTATCAGTAGTACACACTATTTCTCAATTTAGTTCTTTACTATGAACTCCCAGCAGAAATTGTTGTCATTCTGCTGGGGGCCTTGTTTCCTCAACTACATTTCATACAGACCCAAGGCTTTGCCCAAGGTCGGAGGGTGGGGAGAGAGCCTTCTGCTTTGCTATATTTACCTTTCAATTTGTAGCAAATGCCATGTTAGAATTAAGTCCGGTCTGCCTAGTAGGGAACGCAAGGTCTGTAGTCTGTGTATCTACGTAACTCTAATATTTATTGTGGGATAAGTGACTCTGTGTATATAAAGACGTGTGTGTGTGTGTGTGTGTTTGTGTATTTACCTATTTGTATTTACCTATTTGTAGTATACAGGAGTTGAGCTTTTTAGGCTCGTATTGTCCCGCTTCCTGAGTTACAATTATCTAACTTTGCCTTAAAAATATGAATGTTTTTGGCACACACCACTTCCTCTTCCAACTGATTCCACTTACTTATACTTCTGTAAGGGAAACTATACTTTCTCACATCTCCTTTACATCTTCCTTTCATTAGTTTATATCTATGCCCCCTAGTTCTACCATTATCTTTCACAATATAACCCTTCTTGTCCACCTTTTCGAGTCCTCTCACACATTTGTACATCATAATCATATCGCCTCTCTCCCTCCTATCCATTAGAGATGGTAAATCTAATTTCTTTAATCTCTCCTCATATGGTAATTCTCTCAGTTCTGGTATCATCCTAGTTGCAGCTCTCTGAAACCTTCTCCAGCTTCTTTATATGCTTTTTTAGATGTGGTGCCCACACCACTGCCGCATACTCCAGTCTTGGTCTCACCAATGTTTTTATTATTTTCTCCAGCATCTCCTCGTTTATATAGTTAAAGGCTATTTTTATTCTGTTTAGCAGTCCATATGTTTCTCCCACTATCTTATTAATATGATTCTCAGGTGAAAGATCACTCCTAACAGTTATCCCTAAGTCCTTTTCTTTCTCTGATGGGTTAATAGTGTTTTCTCCTAACTTATATTCCGTATGAGGCCTTCTTTTACTTACTCCCATTTCCACTACATGACATTTATTTGTGTTAAATTCCATTTTCCACTTCTTGCTCCATTGATCTATCCTATCCAAATCCCTCTGTAATTCCCTACCACTGTTTTCATCTTCTATACGCTTCATGATCTTGGCATCATCTGCAAACATATTCATATATGCATTTATATCCTTTGGCATGTCGTTAATGTATATTAGAAACATTATGGGAGCCAGCACCGCTCCCTGCGGAACTCCACTTGTGACGTCTTCCACGTAGAAAATTTATCTCTGATAGTAGTCCTCATCTGTCTCCCTGAAAGATAGTCCTCCATCCAATTTAACAAACTACCCTGAATCCCTCCATACTCTTTTAATTTCCACTTCAGCCTGCTATGCGATACTCTGTCAAAAGCTTTCTTCATGTCAATATATACGCAATCCACCCATCCATCTCTCTCTTGTAATATGTCAACCACTCTGTCATAAAAACTGAGTAGATTTGTAACACATGAGGTACCCTCCCTGAATCCAAATTGCCTGTTAGATAGTAGATTATTCTTTTCCAAGTAAATCATCCATCTTTTCTTAATTATTTTCTCACAGATTTTGCACACTATACTAGTAAGTGACACAGGTCGATAATTCAATGGATGTTCCCTGTTCCCACCTTTATAAATCGGTACAATGTTGGCTCTCTTCCAGTCCATTGGTAATTTTCCCACTTCCAGAGAGTATTTCATTATCTCATATAAGGGTTTCACTAGTTCGTCAGCACATTCTTTCAAAATCCATCCCGCTACATTGTCAGGTCCCACTGCTTTTTTTCACATCTAGTCCTTTCATTATTTCTACTAGCTCCTCTGGGAGAAAATTAATCTCTCCCAGTTTATCACCAATTTCACCTACCGGTACTTCTTCAAAGTTATCATCTTTAGTATATACTGAGTGTAGTGTATTGTTCATAATTTCACACATATTCTGGTCGTCATCATAAGTGGTCCCTCAACCTTCAACCTGACTATTCTATCCCTTACCTTCATTTTACTATTTATAAACCTATAGAACAGCTTAGGATCACTCTTACATTTTTTCACAATGTTCTTCTCATATTCTCTGGCTTCTTGTCTCCTGATTGCAGCATATACATTTCTTAATCTCTTGTATCTGTTCCAAGTTTCTCTATTACACCTTTTTCTAGCTGCCTTCCATGCTTGGTCTCTCTTTTCCTTGGCTTTCCTACATTTTTCATTAAACCAATCCTTTTCCTTCGCTGACCTATTACCTTGTTTAGGGACATATTTATTAACTCCTTCTTCATATTGTTTTAAATACTCCATACTTCTCGTCTACACTATTTCTCTGATGTATTTCACTCCAGTCAACATCTCTAAAGTATTGTCTCAGTGATTGGTAGTCTCCTTTTGCATAGTCAAACCTAGTTTCCTTGTGCTCCTCCCTCTCCTCCATATTGGAATAACCCAATAGGATTTCTATATCCATTACAACGTGATCGCTCTTGCCTAAAGGTGGTATTTTATATCAGAAATTACATCTGGGTCTCTAGTAAACATTAGGTCCAATCTGGATGCTTCATCATTTCCCCTTCTTCTTGTATTTTCCTTTATATTTTGCACTAATAAATTTTCTGTTACCATATCCAGTAGCCTATACCCCCACGAGTTCACGTTGCTACCAGCTTCTCTCTGCTCCCAATCCACCTCTTTACAGTTGAAGTCCCCTACTATAATTAATTCATTGTTTCTACGAGTTAATTTTTCAATACAAATAATCATCTCATCTTTGATAAATTTGTATTCCTCCTCTTCCCAAGCCCCTGTGTAGGGCGGCATGTAGGCCACTACAATATCCGCCTTTTGATTGTCATCATCTGTCAATTCTACTGCTAATATTTCCGCTTTACTATTATTCAGATCAATCATTCTTGTTTTCAATTTATTATGTGTAAGAATTAGCACCCCTCCCCCCATCTTGTCTTCTCTATCCCTTCTCCAGATATTATAGTTGTTCCATCCCATTCCCTCCAAACTTATCCCTTTATTTAGTTTAGTTTCACATAGACACAATATTAAGGGCTCTTCCTGTCTGATGGAATCATTTATTTCTAATTTCTTTGATAGCAGCCCATCCACATTGCTATAGACCATCTTGCACCTGTTGCTTTTACCATTATGATTGATATTCCCTGTCTTTATCCTACTATTTCCCCTTCCTGTTGCACCTCTCCCTCCAATCCTTCTTCCTGTACCACCACTTCTTTTCTCCCCCCCTCCGCCCCTTCTTCAGGTGCCACTTCCTTACTTTCCCATCCATGTTTCTGTAGAAAAAAAAACCCTTCTCCACTTCTGATCTATTATCGTTCTTTTCTTTGACTTCTCTATTTATTTCTCTAAATTTTTCCCTCTCTTCCGCATTTAAATCTTTCCTTAGTTTAACATTTCTGTATTCCCCCTCCTGACTTAACTTCCAGCTGGATCTGAGTACCTCCTCTGCTACTTTGGGTGACTTAAATCTAATCTTCATTGGCCTCATTTCGCCTTTCTTGTATTTCCCTAGTCTCCAACAATCCTCTACCTCTCTCTTCCATCCCTCCTTATCTTGTCTATCTATCACATCAATCATCTTCTCAACTTTCTTCATCTCCACACCCTTTCTCGTATTTCTATCTAATATTTCCCCTTCTACATCTCCAAACATAATTACACATCTCTTCTTATCAATAATATCACTGACCTGTTTCTCATTTTGTCTGATGGCATTAACTACCCTCTTGTTCAGGTTCTCCTCCTGCTGTCCCTTTTGCTCCTCAATAATTGCTTTTAGTTGTACCTCTGCTTCACCCACTCGATCACCCCAGACATTTTTCATTTGAGATACCTCTTCCTCCATTTTTTGTGTCCTGTCCTGATTTGTTTCCACTCCTTGTTTTAGCCTAGCATTCTCCTCCCTCAATTCACGAATCTCTCTCTCAGCCCTCTCCCTATACCCATCATCTATCTCTTTCACTCTCTCATTTAATGTTCTTTGTATTCCTTAATCTGTTCTTTTAAAGCCACATTCTCAGATACCAATTCGTTGACCCTAGCAGTTAGATCATTTTAAACCCTCCCCCGGGACACAGCTCTCTTCCACTACAGTCCCAATGGTCTTCCTCCACCCCTCCATTTCCTTTCTCCACTTTATCAGCCCCATCAGATTCCTGTTCAGGAAGATGATCTGGTCCTCCTTACCTTCAGGAAAGCCTGAATAATCCCCTTCCTCGTCATAAAAACATTCCCCACTCATATCCGTGGCTTCGATGTCAGCCATTGTTGTTGTCATGTGACGTCACCAGCCTTACCAGCTGATTTCTCAAAACAAACTCTCTAAGTTTCGTTTAAACATTCATATTTTTAAATAGCTTTGACTGAACACTTTCCTGTAATAATATTATTAGCGGGACAATACACAATAATTTCCTGTATACCCCACTTTAGGCAAGTCAGATGGTAGTTTGAGGAGCGCCAGCCAACGACGTCCGCTCCCACTCGTCTCTCGTGTGTGTGTGTGTGTGTGTCATCCTCCAACAAACCATATCACCTATATCTATAAGCACAAATGTACAGATGTTCAGGAGCTCTAGCGAATTTCCTTTACACAAATATATCCATTTAGCTTGATGTTCAGATCAAATGAGCTACATATTAATAAATACATATTATAATATTATGTATTTTGTTACTATACTGTATAGTTTTGTATATCTGAACATTAATCTAAATGGATATATTTATTAAGAAACTCGCAAGATCTCACGAACATTAGTGAGTAGCTGTACAGTCGCGATAATAAATCATGCCCCAGCTGATATTACATTTGGCTCGCTCTGTGCTGTATAATGTATTAATGTCTGTCATATGTTAAATGGGGTGGGTAAGTATAGGAATAGGTTTTTATATCCCCCTCGAAATGAATAAGTTAAGTTTAGATATTGCTGAAACCAATTATGGATCAAACTATACCTGGTGCCGAGACATCACTTATTAGGCCGATTGTACTGTACCATCTGAACATTGAGAGTAATTTCCGTAGAGTTACAATTATCTCCCCCTCCCAGCAAGTGATAAACCAAGTCAAATGACCCTTATCTTAACAGGCTGGTATTTATTGTGTTAATTGTAGTTCAGTAGCGGTCAGGGGAGAAAGAGGAAGTGAGTGTGTGTGTGTGAGAGAGTGTTGGCAGAGTGGTGGTAGTGTGGCATGTGTGGCGAGCTATATTAGTACCCCCTTACAACCTACACTCTCTCTCTCTTACACTCACACTCACTCTCGCTCTCTCTTACACTCACACACTCTCACTCACTGTAGCTGTTGATTCTGCTTTATATCGTGTACATGAATGCTACGCTGTTTTATATATATGTCGATTTTGTTCCCTATATGATTTTACAGACATTATGGTAGAAGTCTTCATTGCACGTTGTTGTTGTTGTTGTTGTTGTTGTTGTGTTGTGTTGTTGTTGTTGTTGTTGTGTTGATGGGAAGTTTGGTCATAAATGTCAACAAATTATCTTATCCTATTTTAGTTTGACGCGAGGCGTTTCACCACTGCAAATCATAGCTTGTGAATGGCATAACTCGATATATATACTGTATATACTATATAAAAAAATTATATATATATATATATATATATACAGTATATGATTTCCAGATTTTAAAACGCTTCACCTCGTAACTTTGGCGATAATAAGACGCCTCACCCCAATCATGTTTTTTTTTCTCTGTGCGAGCGATAGCGAGCCTGTAACTAATAATAGTCAGAACAAATTTAGCTTGAAGGGGGTTTGGGTGGGTATTCTTTTAGTTTGAAAGACATTTTAGAAGGCCTTTTTGTTAGCCTAGGGGACAAACTAAAATACATTACTCGATAATAGCAAAGGTAAGCAAAAATCCTCAATAACAGTGGTTGAACAAAATATCCTACTAACCCTCAGACCTCGGCTCAGATAGTGTTAATGTAATCCAGCTGAACGGTACTTAACACTTTTTTTTATTTGGTTTTTGGTACATTTAGACGATTTTATGAAGCTTCGGAAGGATATGTGGTAGCTAAAAGGATTAACTGAGATATGTGGTAGCTAAAAGGATTAACTGAGATATGTGGTAGCTAAAAGGATTAACTGAGATAGTCTGTATGTAGCCTTTCAATGGGTAGACGTCCTTCATAAACTGAATAAAATCGTCTAAGAGTTGCTCTACCCTGTTCCCAATTAGTAGTCCAGGCATCGTGAATCCTAACCTCTGTAACTCAAAATGGGCTAGAGAAAATGGGCTGTAAATTGCCACACCTATACCCTGGCTAACCCTTCCCAAATGGTAGTAATATTAGCTCGATTACCCTGATAGTTTGTGAGTTACAAAGGTTAATGTTCAAGAGTTTTGGCCTACTTATTTGGAATAGGGTATAGCATATAATGGGAAGTATGTCATCGGTACTGAAGGGGTTAATGCAGTATATCCGAGACCAGCTACACTTAGACGAATTTATGAAGCTTCGGAAGGATGTATGGTAGCTATAAGGATTAACTGAGATAGGTTTGCAGCCTTTCAATGTGTCCACGTCCTTCATAAACGTAATCAAATCGTCTACTAGCTCCAGATCTAATGGGAAGTGTGTCACCGGTACTGAAGGGGTTAACCCATTCAGGCCAGGGACGTACTTTTCATCGTATTCGATGGCGATTATTAGACCATTTATTCAGTTATAAGGGACTCCAGCAATTAATAAGCTACGAACTATCTCACTTAACGCTTTATGCTACCACAGATCCTTCCTAAACTGGACACAATAGTCTAGAATATAACTGGAGTAATATATAACACACGTCGCTGGTACTGAAGGGTTTAATGGAGTATATTATCCGAGGCCCTAAACAGGACACCGGATCTGTTGGGTTGTAGTCCAGGTCTTTGGTCAGTAACCCTAATAACTAACCTAATAACTGTATATATATATATATATATATATATATTATATATATATATATATATATACAGTATATATCACTCTCTTCATTTCTGTCTGCCTGCCAAATGTTATCTCCAAGTTTATAATGACATTTGGAGAGGATATGAGTAATCTTGAAAGAGTTACATTATCTCGGATTTGCGTCCACTGAATGATAGAGAGAGTTATAATTAGATCTTAACCTTTTCAGTTCCGGTGGCGACTTTTTGTTTATTGAATTACAGCTACATTTAGACTTCATTATATGAAGCTTGAGAAAGATATATGGCAGCTAAAAAGATGAATTGAGTCTGTAACCTTATAATGAGTAGACGTTCTTCCTAACCTGAATAGAAATGTCTACTACTGTAGTTGCCAGAATATAATGGAAAGGACGTCACCGGTACTGAATGGGTTAAGGAGAGATTTTCACTTAAAGGTTTCTTTCTCGACCCATTCCCCCTCATGTTTAGCCCCCCTTAGCTTTTGACATTTTAAGGCGTTCGTCCCATTAGTTTGGCGATTTTAAAACCTTTTGCCCCATTTTTTTAAATTTTAAGACATTTCGTGTAACTTAGGTGTCGATTTTGTCCTGGCGAGCGAGAGCGAGCCTGTACTTTAGGAGGAATCGGCCTCTGGCGAGGACAATTATCTAACGAAAAATGTACACATTTATATAGAAGAGGGGTCGTTGGGGTATTTTATTATGCTTGTTGGAGGTCTAGGGGGCATACTAAAAACCTCCTTAGGACACCAAACTAGGGTACCGTATGTAGCTTATTCCACCAATTAGGATTTGTTTTATACATACCAGTATATACTGTATATATACATATAATATAATATAATATATATATATATATATATATATATATATATATATATTATATATTTATATATATATATATTATATATATACTGTATATATATATTTTCTTTAATACATACGAGGTTGAAAGAAATGGCAATTTCTGCGTTGGAAATTTTATTATTCAAAGTTTCCAGGTCTCTGATGAGTTTTCGCTGGGTGGCAGGAAGTAGATGAAGGAGATGAGCAAAATTCATGGTGGTACCACCATCCCGCATCCAGTGCGCATGCGTGAAGCGGTTCCCCCCTTTCTCTTTTCCAGAATCCCCCTCCACCAATAGTAGATTTTTGCCCCTTGTTTTTCGCCTCCTCTGATCCTCCACCCTCTATATATACCCTTCCTGTTTACCTTTTATATCATTCCTTCCTTACTTGATAATGCTGGTTGTCCAGTGAAACGCGTCGTATATCCTGTATCATCATTTACATTAATGTAACCCTGTACCACCATGAATTTTGCTCATCTCCTTCATCTACTTCCTGCTACCCAGCGAAAACTCATCAGAGACCTGGAAAAACTTTGAATAATAAATTTCCAACGCAGAAATTGCCATTTCTTTCAACCTCGTATGTATTAAAGAAAATGTATTACCTGGCTTTACTAACATATATATATATATATATACACCGTATATATACTGTATATATATATATATATATATATATATATATATATATATATAAGGAGGGGGTATTGAGAAGGATGTACAAAAGGAACACAAACACGGTATAAGAGGGAACATTAATATAAGTAAAGTGACCAGTAGAGGAACAAATTGTGATATTTACCGAGAAGTAAATGTTGGACGGAAGGAAAATAACTCACCACAAACTATGGGAAAAAATGGCCCCTTATACTCCCCTTATACTCCAAATCCTCCTTATACTCAAAATCCTCCCTTACACTCCAATACTCCCCTTATACTCCAAATACTCCCCTTATACTCAAAATCCTCCCCTTATACTCAAAATCCTCCCCTTATACTCCAAATACTCCCCTTATACCCCAAATCCTCCCCTAGACCCCAAATCCTCATCCCCTTATACTCCAAATACTCCCCTTATACCCCCAAATCCTCCCCTTATACCCAAATACTCCTTATACTCCAAATACTCCTTATACTCCAAATCCTCCCTTTTCCTTATCTACTATTCATCTATCCACCATATTTATTTCACCCTTCCTTTCATAAATACCCACCCTCCCCCATCATACTATATTTACGACGTGTCATCTCCCTACGACCGTTGTATCTTGGCCCCTGACCTCGTATGACCCTTGTTTTGACCACCTTCGGCCACCCTTTGCTGTGGACTATATAACTTAAATATGTTTGTGGATGTAAATGCTAATTACCTAAAGCTACTATTGTGTTTAACAGTCTATAATACATACAGGTATACATACAGTATATATATATATATATATATATATATATATATATATATATATATATATATACATTTACTTCTCGGTAAATATCACAATTTTTTCCTCTAATGGTCACTTTACTTATAATAGTTTTCCTTCCTTAACCCCCCTCCCCCCCTCTCTCTCTCTCTCTTTCAATATATATAGTATATATATATATATACTGTATACTGTATAATATTACTTTCCCTTTGTTCATTAATTGTAATAATATAAAATTGTCCCATTCGGTTAATTAATTGAAATTGAATATGAAACACTTTTTAACATGGCTATCATTAAGCGATTTTATCAAGCCATAACATTATAATAATGAGTCCATGGTATGGAAGGTGTAAAATAATATGACCTTGACCTCCAAATACCCCTGTGGGCTATTATTGTGCCGCACCCCACCGACAAACATCAACACTTACCTTTAAGGGGGCACTGCTTGCTTATTGGTCTATGTATTTATATATGTATTTATATATGTATTTATATAATATGTATTTATATATGTATTTATATAATATGTATTTATATATGTATTTATATAATATGTATTTATATATGTATTTATATATGTATTTATATGTATTTATATATGTATTTATTATATGTATTTATATATGTATTTATTATATGTATTTATATATGTATTTATTATATGTATTTATTATATGTATTTATATATGTATTTATATATGTATTTATATAATATGTATTTATATATATATTTATATATGTATTTATATATGTATTTATATATTTCTAGTTCCCTTGCTAGACCTCCATCAAGCTTAAAAATAGCCTACACCTTTTTATGATAAATTTGTACATTTTTCGGTAGAATAATGTCCCGGCCAAAGGCCGATTCCTTCTAAAACTACAGGCTCACTATCGCTCGACAGGAAAAAATCGACACTAAATGACACGAAAGGTCTTAATATTGACAGAGAAATGGAGTGAAAGGTCTCAAAATCGCCAAACTAACGGAACGAACGTCTTAAAACCTCAAAACTAATATGCTAAACATGAGGGAGAAGGGGGTCCAGAAAAAGCGAGTAGTACCCCCTTAAAAGTCTATTTTCGCACACCAGGGGAATCTATATCAGTCCATCTATATTTAACCCCTTCTGTACCATCGATATTCTTTTTATTATATTCTGGCTAATACTAATTGATTATATTCAGCTTAAGATGTATCTCTAGCCATTATAAGGCGTTGAACTATCTCACTCAACCCTTTTAACTACCACAACCTTCCCAAGCTGCATAATATCGTTTAAACTTAGTTAGAATAAAATATAATACACGTCACTGGTACTCAATGAGTTAAGGCGATGACACCGAAAAATGTACAAATTTATCTTGAAGGGGGGGGGGGGGGGGGCTAGGGGGTGTTTTTCTAAGCTTGATGGAGGTATAAAGAAGAAACTAAATATATATATATATATATAAATATGCCCATCTCCCCTTAAGCCTAGCTACAGTACAGTACAGTATGTATATGGACCAATACACTGTTTGTTACCTGATATAGGTAATCTGATACCTTGATAACACACTAAGGTATAAATACACTATAGCTCGCTCTCTCTCTCTCTCTCTCTCTTAATAGAAAAGTATCATATATTACACTTATATACTGTGTGTGTGTGTGTGTGTGTGCATTATCTAGTACAGTACAGAAAGTGGTGTATATATTCCTTCCTTCCTTCCTTCCTTCTTTCCTGCCTGTAGGTATGTATGTAGGCTATGCATGTATATATTAGTATGTAGTATGTATATATTAGTATGTAGTATGTATATATTAGTATGTAGTATGTATATATTAGTATGTATATATTAGTATGTACTGTATATATTAGATGTAGTATGTATATTAGTATGTAGTATGTATATATTAGTATGTAGTATGTATATATTAGTATGTAGTATGTATATATTAGTATGTAGTATGTATATATTAGTATGTAGTATGTAATCTATATGTACTGATATAATTAGTATGTAGTATGTATATATTAGTATGTAGTATGTATATATTAGTATGTAGTATGTATATATTAGTATGTACTGTATATATTAGTATGTAGTAATTTCTATATTGTATGTATATATTAGTATGTAGTATGTATATATTAGTATGTAGTATGTATATAGTAGTGTAGTATGTAATAGTATGTAGTATGTATATATTAGTATGTAGTATGTATATATTAGTATGTATATATTAGTATGTAGTATGTATATATTAGTATGTAGTATGTATATATTAGTATGTAGTATGTATATATTAGTATGTAGTATGTATATATTAGTATGTATTATGTATATATTAGTATGTAGTATGTATATATTAGTATGTACTGTATATATAGTTTCCTTCCTGTGTGGTATACCCTAATTACGGCACAAAGGTCCGGTGTGGCAATATTTCTGGGATCGTATTATAAACCAACCCCGGTGTCACACGAGAGTACTGTACCGGCGGATGGACCGGAATCATAATATTATTAGTGAGGAAGGAAAGGAAACGCTACCATGTCCTACCATACCCTATTTTACCCTGCCCTAGCTTCCTCTACCCTACCCTACCTGCATATAACCCCTCCCTCACCCCCAAGCCCTTCTTATAACCTACCCTAACCTTCTATAACCTGCCTAGCCCCCCCCCCCCCCCCCTATAACCTGCCTAGCCTCCCCCCCCCCCTATAGATTGCCACGGTCTCCCTCTGTTCGTTCACCTTGAGAGCCAGTCAAGCCATAATAATAATAATAATATAATAATAATACTTTATTTCAGACTCACACAGTACAGAGGGGACCATACTGGGGTCCATATATACCTTACAGTAACATAAATATATATAAATATATATAAGCTACTGTACATAGGCTACATAAAATAAAAAGAAATTAAATAATACCCAGCTTGCTATCATGTAGTTCACAGCACTGCCTCAACCAAAAACAGTGGTCATCAAACTACTGTGTTACCAAAACCACTGTCCTAATTGTGTACAGTACCATGCCTCACATCATTTAGCTTCCGGTACAGTATGTTGCTACAGTACAGTATAGGAATATCGGTACTGTACTGCACTATGAGGATCAGTACCGGTATGCTAATTCTGTAGAGTAGCAGACCTGAAATCATTACTTAAGGTTAAATATAGAGCAACTTCCTCCAGTGTGCCTGGATCCTGGAGGTGTACACTATGCTTGGAGTTTGTAGCATTTTAATGATCCTGTTCTCAGAAGTGTTAAGGCGCTGAATGAATTTATATGTTAGCTTTCTAATGAGTGATTTGTAACAGTGTAAGTTCATATAGGCACATAGCGTACTTGTACTCTCATATTTTGAGAGCCCCAGAAACATTTTCATGATATTGTGATATGAGATACTTAGTCTATTCACTGTCATTTTCTTATAGTTCCACCATAGTTGTGCTGTATACATTGGTGAGCAGTCGGAGTTGAACAATGTTATTTTTGTATCCCATGTGCACATATGAAATTTTCTTAATATTGAATTTCCCTGCATGTAAAGTTGCCTTCGCTGACGACCCATATCCTCATCATCTGAGCGATCACATGAAATATAGTGTCCTAGATACTTTACTTTACTTACTTCTTCTATAATTTCTTCATACAAATGGAATTTAGGTAGCTTTGATTTCAATAGAAGGTTAGATTTAAACATTATGATATTGCTCTTTATAGGATTAAATTTGACTGAATGTTCGATTCCAAATTTTTCACATACTCTTAATAATTTATCCAGTCCTGCTCCAGAGGGCGCGATTAAGGCTAGGTCATCAGCATACATGAGATGATTTACAATGGTGCTGCCAATACAGCACCCAGTGCGAGTCTTGTTCAGCTCACGACTAAGATCCTCCATGTAGACGTTGAAAAGATACGGAGACAATATCCCCCCCTGCCTAACACCATTGGTTACGGCGAAAGAGCCTGACAGGATGTTGCCCCATCTTACACACTTTTTTGATTAGCATACCAGAAAATAAGTATCCTAACAATATAGCTAGGCACTCCCCTGTTAACTAATTTTTCAAATAAGGTTTTTGTGACACACCCTATCAAAAGCCTTACTTGCATCAAGAAAACAAGAGAAAATTGAGCTATTTAGTTTGTTGTATGTATCAATCACTTCTTTCAGCACATATATGCATTGGTCTGTGCCGTGATTTTTCTTAAAGCCAAACTGATTGCTGCTGGTGACAATATATGCAGACATTCTTTCTAGCATTATCATTTCAACTACCTTACTCACCACACTAGCAAGTGCTACTGGGCGGTAGTTGTCTTTTGCTGTAATTTTACCTGATTTATCTTTAATGACAGGAACAAGTATTACGGATATCATAGACTCCGGCAGGACACCATGCGTAAATAGACTGGTGATGCAAGAACTAAGTTTATCTATTAACAACTTATCTGCATATTTAAGATGTTCTGCATATATACCATCCAGCCCACAAGCTTTATTTAGGTTAAGTTTTCTTATGGCATTCTCAAGATCACTTTCAGTCACTTTAATGTCTTCATAATTACTATCTTTCACATATTGAATTGCACCATTAGTAGACCTTTGGTTTACACTGTTAAGTAGTTCCTTAATGAGTTTTCCATAAGTCAGCAATGTTCTCTTCACCCGTAACCCCCTCAACACTGACAGGTAATGGTGTGTTACAATTTTGCATGGATCTGATGTCCTTCCAAAAACAGTTAGTATCCTTTTCTGCCAGACTCTTTGCAAGGGCTTCCTTCCTTAATTGGTTTTCATTTTGCTTAATAAATCTAATGGCATATTTGGTCCTAGCCTTTGCTCTTTTGTGAAGTTCAAATATAGGCCCCTGTCTAGGCTGACCTACTTCAAGCCAATGAGACCTAGCATCTCTGGAGGCCTGATACAGGTCAGCCACATAGTCTTGCCAACCTGGCTTATTGAATGAGGACTTATATTTACGGCTATTAAAAATACTTTCCCCCGCTTTTGATAAAGAATCTATTATACTATTGTAAAATTTAATAATGTCCTTTCTGTGTTGTGCATCACTACATTTTGGATCCCTGCATTGTGCTACACCATTACCATCATATTGCACCCTATTTAATAAGTCCTTGGTTTTATCACAGTACATTTGGCACTCTTCATTTGAGATTACATTCCATGGAACTTTTGCCTTGATGCTATTGCTAGTTTCTGTTATTTCCGGTGCTTTATTAATTTGGATTGTTAATTCTATAGGTATGTGGTCGTCATCCGTAATGTCGTATCTTATGGCCATTTCTGAGATAGAGTCATGAAAGTCAGAGCTAGAGATTGCATGATCAAGCCACGACCTGGTCTCCCATGCTTCACTAACATATGTATAGCTATTTTCTGGAAGCAGGTTTTTGGAGGACAAAATTAAACCTTGCTCCTCACAAAACCTTAACATATGTTTAGCAAACATGGAACCACCCAACTCGTGAGGGGTAGCATTCCAATCACCTACCACTGAGTAACACGTTATCTCTAATTCAGAAATTAGACCACCAAGCTCCCCTAACTTTTCCAAATAAAGTTCTTCATTTTCTGCACACTGATACGGTAAGTAAACACAAAATATTGCAAATTTTCTGTGTCCCACTTCCAGCTGTATTCCCGCACACCAGCTTAAATTTGTCTCAATGGTTTTAATTACACTATCTAGGCACGATCTCCACATTATTGCAACTCCCCCTGGGGGGTGACCTGCCACAATACCATCACGTGTGTCCGTAGTGGAGACCCCGTACCCATGGAAATCTTTATCTAATATGTTCAAATTACCTAAGTCCTGTTTTGTGTACCAGGTTTCCTGAAGGCAGACTATGTCACTGGTCCTTAATGTAGATACGATGTCAGGTCGCAACAGGAGATTCCTCTTTGTTTTGGGGAGTCCTCTGCAATTGTATGAAGTTACTTTTATACTTGCTGCTGTTGTTGGTATCCCCTCCATTACTGCGAGTTGGATAGTGGTGTGCGATGCCTCCAAGTCCCAGAAGCCTCTGCACTGTCCTCATTGGGATATTGTCTTGGTTCTCTGTACCAGTTGACATATGCATCTTCTGGCCACAGGTCAGGATTCATGAAAACATCTGGATCTGGACATTCGCTAGTTATACAAAAGGAGGCACAGGTAGTGGACCTGGAGAGGGTGGTCAGCTGTCTTACCTCTATATTTATAAGTAGATTATCAGCCAAGTATGTCTTGAGATTCTCAGCAGTAACACTAGGGTTGAATCCTGTGGCAAACACCCTAGCTAGTCGGGGCCTTTTGATGGTATTGAGGCCAGTATCCTTGACCCTACCTTTAATTCCTGGCTGGTTTCTCGGTCTAGGGTGAACCTGCTCGCCTTCCCTAGAGTAGCGAGGCTTGCCATTCACCCATTTGACCATAGTCCATGGGTTTTCTCTTGCATTGGCTCCTTCATTTGGTTCAGTTTGTGTAGGTAAATTTGAGGATGGTGTAGCTGGCATTCAACCATTGTTATTTACTAACTAATAACTGTCTAACTCTATCCCTAACTCTCTCTCTCTCTCTCAGTATATATATATATATATATATATATATATACTATAAAACTCCCACACTACAGTAGTTAGGATAGAGGTAGGAGACAGAAGGTTTAAATCGGCCTTGAGCAGGTTATTCGACTCGGTGTAGATGAGGCGGGGAGAGAGAGAAAGAGAGAGAGAAAGAGAGAGAGAGAGAGAGAGAGAGAGACAGGAAGAAGGCGTGCGTCAGAGAGCGTGTGTGTGAGAGAGAGAAAAACAAAAGCGTGAGAGAGTGTGTGTGTGTGTGTAGTGTTGCATGGGTGTGTGTGTGTATATGAAAGACAGACATAGTGTGTGTACGTGCCATATACAATACTAACACAACCCTTTATGTAGATCAATGACAGTGTTATTACGTGTGTAGGTGTGTGTGTGTGTAGTGTTGCATGTGGGTGTGTGTGTGTGTGTTTCATGTGTGTGTGTGTATAGTGTTGCATGTGTGTGTATGTGTGCCTATGAAAGAAAGAAAGAGTACGTTCCTTTTGTTGTGTGTGTGTGTGTGTGTGTGTGTATGTGTGTGTATAAAAGACAGAAAGAGTGTACGTTCCTTTTGTGTGTGTGTGTGTGTGTGTGTGTGTGTGTATAAAAGACAGAAAGAGTGTACGTTCCTTTTGTGTGTGTGCGGTGTGCGTGTGTGTATAAGAGACAGACAGAGTGTACGTGCCTTACGATAATAACAGTGTTCTTTATCTCGATCGATGACCCAATTGAACACTTCCGAGTTCCAGGCTATAAGGAAGTTGGAGCCGTAGACGTCAATACTTAGCAGAATTACCAGCTAAAATACATTTGCAGTACATAATTATATAAATACATAAAATCGAATTCAACATACTTTCTATCCATCACAAACCTTCATTATTTTTGCATTTTCATGTAAGCCCTTTTGTACCAGCGACGTCTTTTAAATTTTATTCTATAGACCGTTCATTCTAGGTTGGGCAGAAATCGTAAGCTTTTAACTTCTGTAACTCAAAAAGGGCTAGAGCAAATGAGCTGTCAATTTCCACACCTATTCCCTAGCCAAGTCTTCCTATTTGGTAGAAATATTAGCTCGATTACTCTAGTCCTTTTTGAGTTACGAGAGGTTAGGGGTTACTTTTGCTGCCCCACCTAGCATGAACAGACTATAGCTATATTTAGAGGATTTAATGTAGTTTAAGAAGGATCTGTGGTAGTAGAAAGGGTTAAGTGAGATAGTTCGAGGCCTGTTAATTGCTGGAGGTCTTTTTGAAACTGAACAAACTCGTCTAAAAGTAGCCAGAATAAAGTTAAAAGGACCGGCACCGGTACTGAAAAGGTTAAGGGGGTCCACCTCCTTTTTATTTTTTTCTCTCTCTCTCTGGATTGTATCCATTCGATCCATTCAGCCTACTGTTTTAAGACGTTTATCCCCATCCAGGCGTCGATTTTTTCCTGGCGAGCAGTAGCGACCCAGCATATTTATTAAACAGTTTTTGACAGCAGGCTAAATTTGTACATTTTTCGATAGAAAAATGTCTCTGGCGAAGCCGGATTTCTCCATACAATGCTGGCTCGGTTTCGCTCGCCAGGAAGAAATCGACACCTGGATGGGGAGAAACGTCTTAAAACAGTAGGCTGAATGGGGCCGAATGGACACAAACCAGAGAAAGAGAGAAAAGGAGAGAACAAAAGCAGGTCAGCCTCCTTAATATCGATGGCTCCGGCTCCAACTTCCTTATATCCCGTCACTCCCAAGTAGTATGATACATCCAAGATAATACAGTACTGTAGTCTATACCTTGGATACACCCTTACACCCTACAACCTACTTCTGGTCCCGCGAACAACCAATATATTACCGTGAGGTCTCTTTTTGAACCCATACAGTACCAGGGACGTTCTTGTATCATATTCTGGCAACTATTAGACGATTATATTCAGCTTAGGAAGGACCTCTATCAATAATAAGGCTTCAATCTATCTCGACCAACCCTCTTAACTACCACAGATCCTTTCCTAAGCTGCATAATATCGTCTAAATATAGCTAGAATTAAATATAACACACGTCGCTGGTACTCCAAGGGTTAGTGTAGCTATTAAATATAACACACGTCGCTGGTACTCCAAGGGTTAGTGTAGCTATTAAATATAACACACGTCGCTGGTACTCCAAGGGTTAGTGTAGCTATTAAATATAACACACGTCGCTGGTACTCCAAGGGTTAGTGTAGCTATTAAATATAACACACGTCGCTGGTACTCCAAGGGTTAGTGTAGCTATTCATATTTATTATTGTTTTCTTTTCTCCCTAGACCTCCATCAACCTAAATAAATTATCCTCAAGACTCCCTCCCCTTCGAGATACAGTTATACATATTATACATATTATCCTCAAGACTCCCTCCCCTTCGAGATACAGTTATACATATTTCGGTAGAGAAATGTCCCGTCCGAAGGCTGGTTCATTCTAAACTGCAGGCTCGCCATTGGTAGCCAGGACAAAATCGACACCAATATGGTACGAAAGGTCTTCAAATCGCCAAACTAATGGAGCGAATGTCTGCAATTTACCATGAACCGGCCTTGGGCCGGAGTATTTTTCTATCGAAAAAATACACACATTTATCTCGAAAGGGGTCTTAGGGGTATATTATTTTAGGGTTGATGGAGGTCTAGGAAGGGGTCTTAGGGGTATATTATTTTAGGGTTGATGGAGGTCTAGGAAGGGGTCTTAGGGGTATATTATTTTAGGGTTGATGGAGGTCTAGGAAGGGGTCTTAGGGGTATATTATTTTAGGGTTGATGGAGGTCTAGGAAGGGCAAATTAATATATCTACAATTCCCCTTAAGACAACGGCCATTATCGTTTACAGACATCACAGTACACTATAATTATTATACTGGGAACTGGTCCTCACGATACAAAAATTACCCCTTATTAAAACGTCACTAATAATTACCGAGACCTCTTCCGCCGCTAGCCACCAATGAGTTACTGAATGGAGGTCACAAGATTACTAACTTATGCACAAGATACCAACAGTTTCCTCTCTGTCCAACACATATTCTCCCATCTCAACAGTCTTTGTTATTTAGTTGATGCTAAATATGATAACTAGGGCTAGGATTATTGGAACCTATATGATAACTAGGGCTAGGATTATTGGAACCTATATGATAACTAGGGCTAGGATTATTGGAACCTATATGATAACTAGGATTATTGGAACCTATATGATAACTAGGGCTAGGATTATTGGAACCTATATGATAACTAGGGCTAGGATTATTGGAACCTATATGATAACTAGGGCTAGGATTGGAACCTATATGATAACTAGGGCTAGGATTATTGGAACCTATACAGGCAGGAGATCTGTCACCAATACCACTACGGACGTTAATTAAGGGCAAATTTCCACTTGAGGGATTTTTTTCTTGACTCCTTTCTCCCTCATGTTTATCCCCATTGTTTTTCTAATTTTAAGACGTTCGCCCCATTATTTTGACGATTTTAAGAACTTTCAACCCATTTCTATAAATGTTAAGATCTTTCGTGCCATTTAGGTGTCGATTTTATAATGGCGAGCGATAGCGAGCCTGTAATTTAAGAGGAACCGGCTTTCAGCCACGACATTTTTCTACCGAAAAATGTACAAATTTATCTTGAAAGGGGCTCAAGGGGGTGTAATCTTAAGCTTGAAGGATATCTAGGGCCCAAACTAAAAACCTCCCCTTAAACAGGAGGAATCTGATATTTCTATCTGTGTTCCTCCCCAACCTCAACTTGAACACAGGTAGAAATACCAGATTCCTCCTTTTAACCTCCTGGTATTGGTGACATACCTCCTGCCTGCATAGGTTCCAATCCTAGCCCTAGATATTATACTCTTTGACAAGTAGATACGAGGTGCCGTTGTAAAGGCTTATTCCTCAATACCTGTCTTTATGATACGAGGTGCCGTTGTAAAGGCTTATTCCTCAATCCCTGTCTTTATGATACGAGGTGCCGTTGTAAAGGCTTATTCCTCAATACCTGTCTTTATGATACGAGGTGCCGTTGTAAAGGCTTATTCCTCAATACCTGCCTTTATGATACGAGGTGCCGTTGTAAAGGCTTAGGCCCGCAGTACCAAACGTTCCCTTCCCTCGAAGGTATCCTTCCTTTCAAAATTCGTAGTATAGAAACATTCTTTGGGAATTGTTTGGCTTAGCGAATGCTTTCGTAAACGGTCGCCGCGACCGTTTACGTCCAATATTATTGGAATCTGAAGAGGACCTTCGATGGTCGTCGGATCCCTTCGTTTGCTAATTGAATTTTATTCTTTGTATTATTGTTTCAATTCGTAAATTAAAGGTTACAGTAGACAATCTTTAATGCAAATCAATTGCATAATGTACGAAACTATTAATATATATTAATATGGGTTACAATTAGCACATTTCCAAAGACTTTGGATATATCTTCAATGACGATGTTGAACTTGACATGAGCCGTTGTACAGGCACCTTCACCTGAGGCCTATGTCGGCCAGCCTTGAGAACTTGTAGATCGCTTCATCAGATTTTATTAGCCCGATTACTACCCGGGTAAGGAAATTCACGACATTCCATTATACTTGCTTGTATTTTGGGCTGGGAATCCTCATTTGGTGACTATTATTATCTCTCTATTTGAGGCATATTTCCTGAAATAAGTTGCAATTGACGAGGATGGGTGTGAATGGGATCTGCCATGTGTGGGCCTGTCAGCTCTGCAGACTCGTTATATGTTCATTTATGGAAGTATTTAAAGTAGGCCTAGGCCTAGCCCAATCAGGGAGAACATGTTAGTCCCTATTTATAGCCTACTTTAGTAGGGTAGGTTAGGCCTATATTTTTTAATCCAATAGGCCTAGCCTATGTTAAAATAGCCAACAATAGGGTACCTAGGTTAACAAGTCCCAGATATTGAAAGAAAAAGTGGTTAAAAATTGAAGAGACCTTGGACAGCCTTTTTAACTAGGCCTAGGCTAGGCCTATATTATGTTTTGTTAGGTTAGGTAAAAAGGCCATCGTTGACTATTTTAACATAGGCTAGGCCTATTGGATTAAAAAATATAGGCCTAACCAGCCTACCCTACTAAAGTAGGCAATAAATAGGGACTAACATGTTCTGCCTGATTGGGCTAGGCCTACTTGAAATACTTCCATAAATGAACATAAGATAACGAGTCTGCAGAGCTGACTGGCCCACACACGGCATATCCCATTCACACCCATCCTCGTCAATTGCAAGACTTATTTCAGGAAATAGGCCTATGCCTCAAATAGATAGATAATAATGGTCACCAAATGAGGATTCCAAGCCAAAAATACAAGCAAGTATAATGTAATGTCGTGAATTTTCTTACCTGGGTAGTAGGCTAATTGGGCGAATAAAATCTGATGAAGCGGTCTTAAGGACCTATCCATATGGAAGCATACAACAGGAGTTGTGATTAGATGATACAATATTATATAATGGGTACCTATGTATGTAAGAATTGCAATAAATTATATGAAATATATTGTTCATTCTTTATGCGGTACCTATAATTGTCCAAGCATCATATATTTAGTCATTTATAAAAGTAAACCTGCCTACTAGACTTTCTGTTTTTGGTACTGTAGCCTATAGTACTGTAGACAGGGCAGGTGTCAATTTGATGCACAATAAGTATTGAAAATATAATGGTTTTCTATATTAGCCTAGTCAAAGGGGTGATCACATTACTATTAACTTGAAACCCGAAACTTTATGATATTGCTGCACTGCCACTGAATGGTACTAGATTAAAACCTGGCACTTTTCATGTAGCAGAACTGTACAGTATAAAACTTGGGGCAAATTGGTGCAGCTGTGGTAAGCAGTATCGTTAGGCTACACTACTTCAAGAAACCTATCATAGCCTAGGCCTATTCCAAATTTGTAGGTTAGGTTAACTCAGAAATCGCTTTCCCCATTAGCTAACCTAACCTTGGCTATATTAATTTGCCAACAATTTTGCATTGTTTAAAGAGTAGGCTACATGTTGATTAAATATGCAAGTCCCATGGAGATTAAAAAATACTATTTAGCCATGAAATCTTTTTCTATAATTAGGCTAGGATAGGTGACTATCCCTAGATGTCTAAAGCCGATGAGAACAATTGTGTGATCCAAACACTCCCTGCTAAATTTTTGGAAAAACTCGGAGAGTCGGAGGTTACCTCGCTTGGATAGCTAAAATAGATTAGTTTTATTAGGTTACCATGGTTATTATAAACTAAATAATCCACTAGCCTCTCATGCCTAACCCATCGTCCAAAATCCAACCCTGGTAACCTCTTAAGGTTAGGCTAGGCCTACCCTGTTTTCAGTAGTTTTAATATATCAAGATAATTACTTTAACAATATAGGCTAGGCCTAGGCTAAATTCTCATCAAAATTGCTCATAGGCTAGCCTATGTCCAATTTAAGCATTTCTTACTATGAAATGGAGGACTCGAAGCTTTACCTTTCCCATTTGGG
Source organism: Paralithodes platypus (assembly GCA_032716605.1). Lineage (NCBI taxonomy): Eukaryota > Metazoa > Arthropoda > Malacostraca > Decapoda > Lithodidae > Paralithodes > Paralithodes platypus. The sequence continues at coordinate 58,453,193 of CM064496.1, read as the reverse complement.
AAGGGTCAGCCAGGGGATAGATAGCCTATGGCAATTTACAGCCCACTATCCTAGCTCTGGCCCTTTTTGAGTTAGAGATAGGCTAGGTTAGATTTCACAATTTATGGCCATAGGCCTAGATCTACTTGGAACAGGTGAACAGGGCTAGGCTTGAATATAACAGAAAAGCTTGCTTGATATTATAACCAAGCCACTTTTCCAGAGAGCCAAGCACAACCCCAATTATTCAGCGAAAATCCATACCACAACCCCATGGCTATTCCTAAACTCAAAAATTGATTGGTGGTTGAAGGGAAATTAGGCTAAGAGAAATTCAATGGTCCTCTGGGGAATCACTAGGGCCTAGGCTACCTTATTTTCGTCAATTGAGAATGTCCTAAATACAGAATAATAAGATTAATGCAATAAACTGGGTAAATAATACACCAGGGACCATCACTTTATTAAGATTCGATTCCGTCTGTACTCCCGTGAGGCTGCCCGAGGCAGTAATTTGTAAACAAAACGTTCCTCAGGTATACCAACCGTAAGAAATGCACCGCGGCGAGTTTGACAGGCTTACCAACCATACGTCCGACGGCATCGCACGAGAGATTCTCACAAGGAAGCAACTGGTGGTACCACCTTCACGTGCGAATCCGTCGTGCGAATCCTTCGTCGAAGGGATCGCACGATTATCTGGTACTGCGGGCCTATTTCTCAATACCTGCCTTTATGATACGAGGTGCCGTTGTAAAGGCTTATTCCTCAATACCTGTCTTTATGATACGAGGTGCCGTTGTAAAGGCTTATTCCTCAATACCTGTCTTTATGATACGAGGTGCCGTTGTAAAGGCTTATTCCTCAATACCTGTCTTTATGATACGAGGTGCCGTTGTAAAGGCTTATTCCTGAATACCTGTCTTTATGATACGAGGTGCCGTTGTAAAGGCTTATTCCTCAATACCTGTCTTTATGATACGAGGTGCCGTTGTAAAGGCTTATTTCTCAATACCTGTCTTTATGATACGAGGTGCCGTTGTAAAGGCTTATTCCTCAATACCTGTCTTTATGATACGAGGTGCCGTTGTAAAGGCTTATTTCTCAATACCTGTCTTTATGATACGAGGTGCCGTTGTAAAGGCTTATTTCTCAATACCTGTCTTTATGATACGAGGTGCCGTTGTAAAGGCTTATTTCTCAATCCCTGTCTTTATGATACGAGGTGCCGTTGTAAAGGCTTATTCCTCAATCCCTGTCTTTATGATACGAGGTGCCGTTGTAAAGGCTTATTCCTCAATACCTGTCTTTATGATACGAGGTGCCGTTGTAAAGGCTTATTTCTCAATACCTGCGTACAAGTAGACTGGGATGGTATGGACATGTGGAGAGAATGGATGAACAAAATTGGGTGACAAAATGCAGGTCTGTGATTGTGGAGGGAGCTGCACCAAGGGGTGGACCGAGGAAGACCTGGGATCGGACTATACGCGCCGATCTCAAATCCAAGAACTTGACAAGTGAAGCAGCCCTTAACAGGGTTGCCTGGAACGCCGCCATTAGGACAAGAGACTGAAACTGCACTTATGTGTGGAACACTCAGTCTTAAAATGTTATGTATGTATGTATGTACCTGTCTTTATGATACGAGGTGCCGTTGTAAAGGCTTATTTCTCAATCCCTGTCTTTATGATACGAGGTGCCGTTGTAAAGGCTTATTCCTCAATACCTGTCTTTATGATACGAGGTGCCGTTGTAAAGGCTTATTCCTCAATCCCTGTCTTTATGATACGAGGTGCCGTTGTAAAGGCTTATTCCTCAATCCCTGTCTTTATGATACGAGGTGCGAGACATAGTAGAAGACGGTTGTGGTTGGTTGTGGTTGTGGTTGTGGTTGTGGTTGGTTGTGGTTAATGGTTATAACATTAGTATACCGTGAGACAATCAATGGTGAGTCACGGGTGTGTCATGTGGTCTGTTTGCACCGACCTCTACTGTGTGTGTGTGTGTTAGTGCGTATGTGTGTGCGTGTGTGAGAGAGAGAGAGTGTGTGTGTGTGTGTTAGTGCGTATGTGTGTGCGTGTGAGAGAGACAGAGTGTGTGTGTGTGTGTGTTAGTGCGTATGTGTGTGCATGTGAGAGAGAGAGAGTGTGTGTGTGTGTGTGTGTTAGTGCGTATGTGTGTGTGTGTGTGTGTGTGTTATCTCTTTCTCTCTCTCTCCGCTCTCCTCTCCTCTCTGTGTTTATGTGTTCATCGAGCTGTATCTGAGACTGGGCGGGTATGACAAGACTGTTACCATTGACCCCGTCAAGATATAAACGCATTTATTTTCTTTTTCCGGCTATTAATATTTAATAGACGATTATATTCAGAGTAGGAAGGGCATATGGAAGTTAGAGGGTATATTGAGATAGTCTTTACCCATATATTCCCCACAGATCCTTCCTAAACTGTATAAAATCGTCTAATGATAGCCAAAATAAACTGTCAAAATGCGTCACAATCTTCAAAGAGTTAACCCGGGAGCTGCGGGGAGACTCTTAAGAGTTCCCCCGGCGCACTGCGGGTAGACTCTTTAGAGCAGAGACTTTGAACACGTACCAAAACCGCGCGTTTATAGCCAGGCGGCTGAAAATTGGTGTGGGTATTGTACTACATGTCAACTCTCGATACCACCCCGCCAAACGCTCGCCCCGCACTCGTGCAAGCACCACCGCGCCAGTAACCACGCACTAGTCATGGAGCCTACACGTCCCTCACGCTCGCTCACCTGATGACACAACCAGCCCTCCTTCTGGTGGTGTTAGCCGCCGTGGAAGGCAGAGGGTGGCTGCCAAAGACCCTAGCTACCAGTACGACACGCCCTACAGCTCAGAGGAACGAATCACCAGCACCAAAAGCACGTGAAACACGTGCAAGCAGGGCTATGGCTCAGAGGGCATTGTTCTTTCGGGACACTGCCACCACGACCCAGGCCACTGCACCAACCACTACCACCACCACGCCCACCACTGCCACCACTGCCACCCCTGCCACCGGTACCAGCGACGCAGGAGGCCGCCCTAGGGCTGCATTACCTGCGGGGGCAGGAAAAATGAAAGGCACGGGTGTAGGGAAAAGAACCCGTACGCCAGCCACAGTGCCCCTACCACCCCCAACACCACCAGCCCTCCCGGGCCCGGCTTTCCCTGCCGCCCCTGCCGCCCCTGCCGCCCCTTCCGCCCCTGCTGCCCCTGCCGCCCCTGCCGCCCCTGCCCAAGGAACAGGGAAGGGGAAGGGGAAAGGGAGAGGGAAAGCGACTGGAAAAGCGTACTGCTGGCCCTGGTGTCCCTGCCGGCCCTGCTGCCCCTGCCGCCCCTGCCGCCCCTGCTGCCCCTGCCGCCCCTGGCCGCCCCTGCCCAAGGAAACAGGGAAGGTGAAGTGGAAAGTGAGAGGGAAAGCGACTGCGAAAGCGACTGCTGGCCCTGGTGTCCCTGCCGGCCCTGCTGCCCCTGCCGCCCCTGCCGCCCCTGCCGCCCCTGCCCAAGGAACAGAGAGAAGGGTCGACAGGCACCACCATCATCTTGCCATCAAGGCCACGCACCACTGCTGCCCCTGCCGCCGCACAAGGCCCCTGCCGCCGCCCCCGCCCCTGCCACCACCTCTGCTGTCCCTGTCCATAAGACTCCCGCACGTGCCAAAGTGACCCGGAAAACTCTTACAACCATCTAAGTATGCCGCCCTGCTGTTTGAATGGTGATTCGCAGGACATTGGCAGCCCGGGTTTCGACGACGAAGCCCTAGCACGGGACCAAGGGTGGGGGATTTTGGGAAGTGACAGTGGGAGTGAGTCCGTAGTCGGTGACGAAAGCGAGGAAGGGCATCGTCTGTCGAGTGAAGAGGAGGGTAATGATGATGAAGTGCTGTATCGCGACCATGGAAGCGATATTTCAGGCGCAGAAGAAGACGGCAGACGACATTCCGATCCCTGGCATGCCTTCGTTCGATTTGGTCTGACGGGGTCAATTTTGTACCTGACGTGCCCCAGTTCAATCCTGGTACGTCAGGAACAACTGACGACTGGCCCTGTGATGATCAAGCGAACGAAAGCGACTTCTTTCCTCGCTTTTTTCGACATGGAGGTAATGACGTACATCGTTGCCCAAACAAACGCCTACTACAGGTGGGTGTTTGGCAGATTGGACGTCCTTTCTCCAAAAGCGAGAATACAGGCTGGGTGGATACGACTGTGGCAGAATTTCTGACGTTCTTTGCCTTGTTGTTCCTCATGCCTCTGATCAAGAAGCATGTGTTGCAACACTACTGGAAGCACGACCCTCTCATCGCCACCTCCAACTTTCAATAAGTTCATGACCTCGTGACAGATTTTTGTTGCTGCTAAGATTTATGCACTTTGCAGACAACGAAAATCCTAACAGGGATTGACAGGATATGGAAAGTTCGGGATGTGTTCACCATGTTGTTTGGAGAGGTATAGGAAATACTTTTACCCCTTCCTCCAATTTGGTGATTGATGAGTCGCTTCGTGCTCTTCAAAGGACGTCTTGTTTTCAAGCAGTTATATCCCCTTGAAGAGGCATAGGTTCGGAATCAAGCTCTTCGTGTTTGTGTCGACTGTGAAACTGGAATAGTGCTTGGACATGATCGTGTATACAGGAACTGACATTGATGTACCGAAAGCCGCTGCCAATGACCCCATGGGCATGTCAGGTGCCATCGTCAGGAAAATGTTGGCACCTTACCTGGGCAAAGGCCACATCATCTACACTGACAACTGGTATACTTCTCCTGCTCTCTGCCAGTTTCTTTATGACAACAAAACGGGGTCATGTGGGACTGTCAGAAAGACAAGAAAGTTTTTGCCAAAGTTCACAAGGTGATGTCATTCCTCTCACAGATGGCCTCCTCCAGTGACACACCTTCAGAAGACGACCTGGCCCAGGAACACCGCGAGAGGCATGTGCGAAGAAGGCGACGAAAGGGGCAGAAATACAAGCAGCTCGAGAAGTGTGGGAAACTGATAGCCCTGAAGTGGAAGGATAAGCGAGACGTCCCCCTGCTTTCCACCGTCCACACAGGTGCCCAGGTGGAATTCTGGCAAAATCCACTACCGAACCAGGAAGACAATCTACAAGCCCGACATGGTAGTGGACTACACCAAAAACATGCGCCTGGTGGACAAGTCCTGACTGTCTAGCTGTCAGGTGTTGAGTGTCTGAGGAAGACTGTGAAGTGGTATCACAAGCTCTTCCTCCACCTAGTTGACATAACGATGCTGAACGCCTACAACTTGTGGTTGGTGAAGAAGGATATGGCCCCAAACCAGAAGCTGAAATTCCGGGAGTTCGTGTACAACGTCTCCTACCAACTCCTGGAGAAGTATGCCACCACCACTCACAGACGTACGGCATGGCGTGGGGATCACGTTCCTGGCCGCATCCAGCTGGGTGTCGAAAGACACTACACAACCAACACCGAGCTGATTGGCACTCGTCACAGGCAGGTGCAGTGCACCGTCTGCAGCTCCAGTGTGAGGAAACCCCATGTGACCAAAAGAGTCACCTCAATGTGCGCCGAGTGCAAAGTTGCACTCTGCCTGGGTGAGTGCTTCAGGGACTACCACACCTTCAAGAACTACTGAGTGTCGGCCCCTGCCCTGCCCTGCCCTGCCCTGGACTCGCCCCGTGCCCTGCCCTGGACTCGCCTCCTGCCCTGCCCTGCCCTGGACTCGCGCCCTACCTTACCTGACCTGACCTAATTGATCAGGCTACCTCATAATGTAACATATATATTATATAATGTATAAGTTCCAAAGATGTCCCTGTGATATAGCTTTTACATTATATAATTATATGTTTCATTATTTAGTTTTATAAGTTTTCAAAGATTTACATGTAATATGCCTTATTTTTTAGTATATCAATATATATGTTTGTTATTAGCCTAAGTAATGTGTATATAATTATTTTCTTACCTCAAATGAATTGTACAAAAATAAATATGTTTCAATAAATCATGTCAAACCTACTATGATAATAAAATAAAACAATAAAAAAAGAAAAAAAAAAAGCAAACAAGGTCATGTCATTGTATTCTTACAATATGTTAATATTCTATTCTATGAATATTTCATATTGTTTGAATACAATGGCATGATCTTGTAAAAAAAAAAAATTATAAAATTGTTTCTAGACAATATAAAACCTTCCCCATAACCCCCTCCTGGATTCGATCCCACTACCCTACGACACTTTCAGTTTTCCAGTCCGCGACCTTACCAACCATGCCACAGGAGCTCATACCAAATATCACTCAAAACTTCGTGTCTACAATCGAAATGACAATATACAAAAAAAAAATGAATTATCCCACCAATTTACGTTTGTAAATTGATGGGATTATCAATTATATCATGCCAAGGTTTATAATAGTTTGTCTCTGTCAAGAATTAGTAATTATATAACTTTATTCTGTCAAAAATTGCCCAAACACTCAGCAAAATTGCCCCTCTCAGTGTGACTCCACTCATTTTCACACGGGCAGGCGGTCACGAGGTGACCCTTGCCGCTCCTTGATTCTCCAGCTGCAGCAGCTCTGTCTGGGAACAAAATATGTATAAATACAATAATGCATAAAATACTCTTCACAAATACATTTGTATTGTATAATATTTTAATAAAAATGAATAATAACTGTGTGGGTGTCGAAAATTGCTCAACCAGCTTTCTTATGTCTCGCCTACGCGCGTATATTGGATTATACATAGTCATGACTGTCATACAAATAATTGCAGTAGGTCTCGAATATCCATTTAGATTGCATATTACTTCGAAATAAATAAGTAAACGTTTCTCTGGTGGCAACCTACCCTTTCGCAGGTGTAAGGAGACACCAGTCTATATGTAGCCCTCTATCACAACAGGCAATCTGCCTGTGTTTGACTCAGCACCGTCGCTGGTGGTCTATAAATATAGTACTTTATTTACAGTCAATGGCCTACATGTTTCTGTGGTACTTCACATGTGTCTAAAATTCAATGTCTGCTTGCATAAAATGCAATTCTGAGATCCATTTATATCTACGACATACGAATGTCTCAGTTTCTCTCTCTCTCTCTCCTCTCTCTCTCTCCATTCCTGACTCATGTTATTGTAGACCTGTTTGATGGCAACGAACACCAGCCATCTGGTAGACATAAGGGTCAAAATACCAAACATCAATACGCCTGGGGCGCCTCCACAATTATCACTAAGCTGGTTATCTATCTAGAGATCTGCCTGACTTCCATCTCTCCACGACTCACTCACTCACTGCACCCCTGCATGCCTCCCTCCCACCCACCCACCCCCAACCCCCCCTTTCAGGCTTCCGTCTGCTAGAAACACATTCACAATTTGCGTAAATATCGCATCAATTGGGCTATATGCGGTATAATAGTTGTTATATGGGACGCCTACATATGTACACGTCTTTATTATAGCATGAGAGTGCTCTAAATACAAGATTGACGTGATATTTATGGCGTAACACACCCTCCTCCCCTTTCATTCCCACCACAGCTCACTCACACCTTGGTACACGCATATAAACTCATTGATCATGTGCGTAAATATCGCATGAATTGGTTTATATGCGGTATATATTTTGATATATGGCACGTATACATACGTACAAGTCTGTATTATAGCGTGACAGTGCTCTACGTACAAGATATACGTGATATGTATGGCGTAAACCACACTCTCAGCTCATAAATTGCCGCCAAACCTCCCACACATCTTCATTCCCGCCTAAGTATTCTCTTATAATTCCCTTATATATTGCAATTTTTGGTCACTATGAGGCATATTCATTGTTATATGGGTGCCCTACACATGTATACATACTCTAAATAGCCTAAAAGGGCTCGAAAAAGGAGATATACGTGATAAGACGCGGTAAACCACCCCCTCCTCCCTCTCCTTCTATCCCCTGCGCGCGTAAATATTCGGCAGGGAAATCTCGCCGCTCGATGACAATCTAGCCGCGCGGTGCCATTCGCTCCACATTTTTCAACTACGGACCGTTCCCCTACCCCCCCCAGACATTTTTTGGGGGGTCAAATATATATGGGCCGATGCACGCAAACATTCCCTACACGATGATGTACTTTTTATCGAAATTGGCAATAGGTCCCAAAATCATCATAGGTGCGCACAGTCTTACCCTGTAGAAAACCCCCTGTGCGCCGCGGAGAGGTTAAGGGGAGGTTTTTAGTGTGTTTCCTAGACTTCCATCAAGCTTGAAATTACACCCCCTTGACCCCTTTTCAAGATAAATGTGTACATTTTCAGTAGAAAAATGTCACGGCCGAAGGCCGGTTCCTCTTAAATTACAGGCTCGCTATCGCTCGCCAGGAAAAAATCGACACCTAAATGGGACGAAAGGTCTTAAAAAGTGACATAAATGGGGTGAAACTTCTTAAAATCGCCAAACTAATGGGGCAAACATCTTAAAATCTCAAAAGCAATGGGGCTAGACATGAGAGAGAAAGGGGTCCAGAAAAAAGTCCCTCAAGTGGATATCTCCCCTTAACACTGTGTGGTCTGATGTCTTGGGGGGGCTATAGAGATATTTTGCTCGGTTATTTATGGAGGATTTCACTTGTTTTTGTCATTATCGAGCAATGTAGTTTAGTTTGTCCCCTAGGCTAACAAAAACGCCTTCCCAGACTTCCTTCAAACTAAATGTGTGTTAATGTCGATCGAGAAACGTCCCGGTCGAAGGCTGATTTCTTTCTAAGTTATAGGCTCGTTATCACTCGCTCAGAAACAATAATCGACACCAAAATGGGACGAAGCGTCTTATAATCGCCAAACTAATGGGGTAAAACGTCGCAAAATCGCCAAACTAAACTAAGGGATGAACTAGGGTTAAAGTTGATCAGGCCCCTGTATAGTGTCACGTATGCAAATATACCCATTAAGATTAGATTATCCCTTTCAGTACCGGTGACATATTTTGTGCTTATTTTGGCTATATTTAGATGGTTTTATGAAGCTTAGGAAGGATATATGGTGTGTGTGTGGGGGGGGGGTGAATGTGTGTGTGTGTGTGTGAATGAGTGAGTGTGAGTGCATATATGTGTGTATGTGTGTGCGTGTGAATGAGTGTATGTGTGTGCGTGTGAATGAGTGTATGTGTGTGGATGTATGAGTGTGTGAATGAGTGTATATAGGTGTGTGTGTGTGTTATTGAGTGTGTTACATTGAGTTCATCCATCCTTCCTGTGTTACATCAGTTACAAATAGTACTGTTATTACTCATACCCTGGGTCAATACTACTACTATCTTCGTCACCACCACACGGGTTACTCATCACCACTACTACTATCATTATATCATCATTACTATCATTACTCATCACCACTACTATTACTATATTATCACTATCACTACTATACTCCATAGCCACACACACACTATCAACAACGGTATACATCACACACATCTCTCAGCACATATACACTTATATATACACACACACACACACTATCAACAACGGTATACATCACACACATCTCTCAGCACATCATCATCATCATCATCATCTCCGACGCCTTGCTTCCCCCTGGGAAACCCCCACTAGAGGATGGCCATGACAGAAACGTCTCCAAGCTACTTTGTCAAGACATGCCTCCTTTGCCCGTGCCACAATGCCCCTTCCACTACGTGGAAGTTTTTCTTCAATATATTTTTCCATTTTCTTTTCCCATACCATAGGTGGTCTTCCACTACTAGCGGTTCCACTCACCTGACTCCCATATATCTTTCTTGGCATTCTGTCTTCATCCATTCTCTGAACATGACCATACCACCTCAAAGGACTTCTCTTTATCCACTCAACCACACCACAATCAATGCCCAAAGCCTGCTCTTCCATTCCAAAGGACTCGTACACTTCCGTATTACTTGGTCCATCTAGCCTATTCATGCCAGCTGCCATTCTGAAAAAGCTCATCTCCACAGCTCTTAGTTTGAAGAGGTCCTCGTCACTTGCCGTCCATGTCTCGCTTCCATACGAGAGTGTTGGGAGCAGCACACTGTTTCTCAGTGACTTTTTGACTTCCTGGCTAACCATTCTTCCTTTGAGAATACTATCAAGTTCTCCAATCACTTTTCTCCCTTGCATTTTTCTCTCTTTTATCTCACTCTCCATTTGACCATATTTGCATAGTACAGCTCCCAAATACTTGAAACTTTCAACCTCTTCTAGTACTTCATTTTTCAATTTTATTTTACAACTTTTCTTGTGTTCTTTCTTGATTCTATCTTTTTCCTTAAAATCTATAGTTTCATGCATTCTTCTCTCAAACACCATTACCTTACATTTCCAGTATTACATTGACCTTTAACTTTCCTCCTTTTCCACATACCCTGTCAAAGTCATGACCCACTCTCTGAAGTTCTTCACCCATTTTCCGCCAACAGGACTGCACTCGGTCCGCATATAAGGCCATGGTTTTAAAATCTTCCATGGTTTCTTCCCTCTGATTCCAGTTTCCTAGCGTCCCATAACCCATATTGATACCAGCCCTCACATTCCCTAATCACCTCCATCCATGGTAATATATTTGAACAACCAAAGCTGACATGAAAACCACAGATCCCTTGTCCTTACACCTACATTGACCTCAAACAACTTTCACTTAAACCTTATCCCCTACCAACCTTCACATTTGCCATTGAATTTCCTATAAAAAAGAATTTTACTGCCATTAGCAACTTTTCACCCTTCCCACCAGGAATGGGGAACCATATACTGTTTAACCACCCATGGCCCCACAGGGCCCTCCCATTTCTACTTCTGTTCGTAGGCTGTTTTCCAAATCCATGAATGCTGCATAGAGTTTTTCTTTCTTCGTTTTTTGGCCATATACTTCTCTACCAACCATCGCATTGAGGCCTTAATCTGGTCAACGGCAGCCTTTCCTACCCTTTCTGAAACCCTCCCTGTTCCTGCGCCTATTTTTTGTCATCCGTTATCTTCTTTAGCCTCTGTGTTTACTAACTCTTGCGTGATAACCTTTGTCCAGGTAATGCTAAGCAAAGCTAATTTTCCCCTATAATTCTTACACTCTTCTTGTACTACCCTTCCCTTTGTACAAGGGTACTATCACTGCGTTCTTCCTCCAGTCCTCTGGTACACTTTTCCCTTTTTCCCATGCTAATTTACATAACCTACTGCATTATTTTCAACAGCTTCTTCTCCTCCATATCTCAAACATTTCACCTGGGATGTTATCTACTCCAGCATCTTTGCCCATTTTTTAAAGTCTAATTGAATTGCTTCTTTTAACTTCTTCTCTGCTTATCCTGGCTTTTCCCACACTACCCTGTTTATTCCTACCCTCTCTCCATTTTCCTATGGATGAGAATTCTTTGGGGGCCTTCCCCCTACTCTTTACGAGCTAAGCTACTAAAATGAATCTTTCCCATACTTTCACCACAACCATCACCCTCGTTACCGACTTCCCCATTCATGTCCCTCATCCTAACCACCTGAGACAACTCTCAGTCTTCTTCCCTCCTGGCTTTCTTTCACAGCTCTGTAGTAATGCTTTCCTGTCATTCAGAAACCTGGTCACTAATCTTTTCTCCCATTAGAGGGCGCAATTGCCCGTCCATCTGTGTAGAGATATACACCTTATATATACACACATACACAACCCACACTATCAACAACGTGTATACATCCACACACAGTCTCGTCAGACACAGTATACCCTTAGCATATACACACACACACACACAAAAAGAAAAAGAAAGAAACAACACAACACACACTATCAACAACGGATATAGCATCACACACATCTCTCAGCACATATACACTTAATATAATAATACAGCACACCACCAACACCTATCAAAAACGGTATCAAACATCACACACATCTCTCCAGCACATATACACTTATATATTATAAACACACAGACACAAACCCTATCAACAACGGTATACATCACACACAATCTCCTCAAGCACATATAACACTTATTATATATACACACACACACACACTACTTCAACAACGGTATACACCACACACACCCTCTCCCCAGCAGCATATTAATAACACTTATTATAATTACACGACACACACAACGACTATCAACAACGGTCATAAAACCATCACACACATCTCTCAGCACATATACAACTTATATATACACACACACACACACACCTATCAACAATGGTATACATCACACACATCTCTCAGCACATATACCACTTATATACACACACACAACACAGATACACACCCCCATCAACAGCTCATAGACAACAACTCGCACTCACACACACACGCACACAATAATCAACATGGGTGGCACTTTCTCAACCATCTCTAAACACATATACACTCTTACACACACTTAGTTGGCACTCTCTCACACACCAACACACATTCATACCATTTTTTGACATACAACTCCCTCCCATTTACTTCCCATCGCTCACCCATCCTGTATTACCGTCTTTGGCCACCTATTTTCCCCTCCATCCCCTCATAGCCGTCACTTTGGTGTACTTCACTTTAGCTTTTAATCACCATCCTTT
>CM064496.1:58436388-58440507 GCA_032716605.1 Paralithodes platypus | reverse complement strand
CCGTGACTCACCATTGATTGTCGTCACTGCTACTAATGTTATAGACCATTAACCACACCACCACAACCACAACCACAACCACAACCCCCCACCACCAAACCACTACCGTCTTCCGGCTCTACGTATGTCTCGCAACCTCGTATCATAAAGACAGGTCTTGAGGCAATAGCCTTTACACGCACATCGTATCATAAAGACAGGGATTGTAGGAATAAGCCTTTACAACGGCACCTCGTATCATAAAGACAGGTATTGAGAAATAACCTTTACACACGGCGCAACCTCGTATCATACAGACAGGTATTGATGAATAAGCCTTACAACGGCACCTCGTATCATAAAGGACAGGTATATGAGGTATACAGCCCTTTACAACGGCACCTCGTATCATCAGACAGGTATTGAGGAATCAGGCCTTTACAATCGGCACCTCGTATCATAAAGACAGGTAGTTGAGAAATAAGCCTTTACAACGGCAACACTCAGTATCATAAAGGCAGGTTTTAGTTGAGAAATAGAGCCTTTACAACGTCCAACCGTCGTATCTACTTGTCAAAGAGTATATAATCTAGGGCTAGGATTGGAACCTATGCAGGCAGGAGGTATGTCCCACGCAATACCAGGAGGTTAAAGGAGAATCTGGTATTTCTAACCTGTGATTCAAGTTGAGGTTGGGGATGAACACAGGATAGAAATACCAGATTCCTCCTAGTTTTACGGGGAGGTTTTTAGTTTGTAGGCCCTAGATATCCTTCAAGCTTAAGATTACACCCCCTTGAGCCTCTTGTCACAGATAAATTTGTACATTGTGGCTGAAATCCGGTTCCTCTTTAAATTAACCGGCTCGCTTATCGCTCGCCATTAATAAAATCGACACCTATTGGCACGAAAGATCTTAACATTTATAGAAATGGTTTGAAAGTTTCTTAAAATCGGTCAAAATAATGGGTGTGGCCTAACGTCTTATAAATTAGAAAAACACTGTTTGATAAACATGAGGAGAAAGGAGTTAAGAAAAAAATCCCTCAAGTGGAAATTTGCCCTTAATTAACGTCCGTAGTGGTATTGGTGACAGATCTCCTGCCTGTATAGGTTCCAATAATCCTAGCCCTAGTTATCATATAGGTTCCAATAATCCTAGCCCTAGTTATCATATAGGTTCCCAATAATCCTAGACCCTAGTTATCATAATAGGTGTCCAATAATCCTAGCCCCTACCTTAATCATATAGGTTCCAATAATCCTAGCCCTAGTTATCATATAGGTTCCAATAATCCTAGCCCTAGGTTTTGTTATCAATATAGGTTCCAATAATCCCCTAGCCCCTAGTTATCATATTTTAGCATCAACTAAATAACAAAGACTGTCTGAGATGGAGAAATATGTGTTTGGACAGAGAGGAAAACTGTTTGGTTCTCATTGTTTGCCTAAGTTAGTAATCTTGGTGACCCTCCAATTCAGTAAACTCATTGGTGGCTTAGCGGCGCCGAAGAGGTCTCGGTAATTATTAGATGACGTTGTTAAATAAGGGGTAATTTTTGGTATCGTGATGAACCAGTTTCCCAGTATAATCATTATAGTGTACTGGTGATGTCTGTAAACCGATAATGGGCCGTTGTCCTTAAGGGGAATTGTATGATATATTAATTTGCCCTTCCTAGACCTCCATCAAAACCCTAAAATAATATATGCCCCTAAGACCCCTTTCCTAGACCTCCATCAACCCTAAAATAATATACCCCTAAGACCGCCCCCTGTCCATAGACCTGCTCCATCAACCCTAAACTAAATAATACCCCTAATACCGCCCTTTCGAGATAAATGTGGTTGTTCTTTTTGTTCGATAGAAACACTACTCGCGGCCCAAGGCCGGTTCATGGTAAATTGCAGACATATCGCTCCATTAGTTTGGCGATTTTGAAGACCTTTCGTACCAATTAATTGGTGTCGATTTTGTCCTGGCTACCAATGGCGAGCCTGCAGTATTTAGAATTAACCAGCCTTCGGACGGGACATTTCTCTTTACCGAAAGTATGTATAACCTGTATCTCGAAGGGAGGGAGTCTTGGAGGATTTTATTTATTTAGGTTTGATGGAGGTCTGAGGGAGAAAAGAAAACCATAATAAATATGAATAGCTACACTAACCCTTGGAGTACCAGCGACGTGTGTTATATTTATAGCTACACTACCCCTTGGAGTACCAGCGACGTGTGTTATATTTAATAGCTACACCTAACCCTTGAGTACCAGCGACGTGTGTTATATTTTAATAGCTACACTAACCCTTGGAGTCCCAGCGACGTGTGTTATATTTAATAGCTACACTAACCCTTGGAGTACCAGCGACGTGTGTTATATTTAATAGCTACACTAACCCTTGGAGTACCAGCGACGTGTGTTATATTTAATAGCTACACTAACCCTTGGAGTACCAGCGACGTGTGTTATATTTAATAGCTACACTAACCCTTGGAGTACCAGCGACGTGTGTTATATTTAATAGCTACACTCACTCTTGGAGTACCAGCGACGTGTGTTATATTTAATAGCTACACTAACCCTTGGAGTACCAGCGACGTGTGTTATATTTAATTCTAGCTATATTTAGACGATATTATGCAGCTTAGGAAGGATCTGTGGTAGTTAAGAGGGTTGGTCGAGATAGATTGAAGCCTTATCATTGATAGAGGTCCTTCCTAAGCTGAATATAATCGTCTAATAGTTGCCAGAATATGATACAAGAACGTCCCTGGTACTGTATGGGTTCAATATATTTAAGAGTAAAAGAGACCTCACGGTAATGTATTGGTTGTTCGCGGGGCCAGAAGTAGGTTGTAGGTTGTAGGGTGTAAGGGTGTATCCAAGGTATAGACTACAGTACCTGTATATCTTGGATGTATCATACTACTTGGGAGTGACGGGACATAAGGAAGTTGGAGCCGTAGACATCGATATTAAGGGGGCTGACCTGCTTTTGTTCTCTCCTTTTCTCTCTTTCTCTGGTTTGTGTCCATTCGGTCCCATTCAGCCTACTGTTTTAAGACGTTTATCCCCATCCAGGTGTCGATTTCTTCCCCAGCATTGTATGGAGAAATCCGGCTTCGCCAGAGACATTTCTCTATCGAAAAATGTACAAATTTAGCCTGCTGTCAAAAACTGTTTAATAAATATGCTGGGTCGCTACTGCTCGCCAGGAAAAAATCGACACCTGGATGGGGATAAACGTCTTAAAACAGTAGGCTGAATGGATCGAATGGATACAATCCAGAGAGAGAGAGAGAAAAATAAAAAGGAGGTGGACCCCCTTAACCTTTTCAGTACCGGTGCCGCCCTTTTAACTTTATTCTGGCTACTTTTAGACGAGTTTGTTCCGTTTCAAAAAGACCTCCAGCAATTAACAGGCCTCGAACTATCTCACTTAACCCTTTCTACTACCACAGATCCTTCTTAAACTACATTAAATCCTCTAAATATAGCTATAGTCTGTTCATGCTAGGTGGGGCAGCAAAAGTAACCCCTAACCTCTCGTAACTCAAAAAGGACTAGAGTAATCGAGCTAATATTTCTACCAAATAGGAAGACTTGGCCAGGGAATAGCTGTGGAAATTGACAGCTCATTTGCTCTAGCCCTTTTTGAGTTACAGAAGTTAAAACTTACGATTTCTGCCCAACCTAGAATGAACGGACTATCGAATAAAATTTAAAAGACGTCGCTGGTACAAAAGGGCTTACATGAAAATGCAAAAATAATGAAGGTTTGTGATGGATAGAAAGTATGTTGAATTCGATTTTATGTATTTATATAATTATGTACTGCAAATGTATTTTAGCTGGTAATTCTGCTAAGTATTGACGTCTACGGCTCCAACTTCCTTATAGCCTGGAACTCGGAAGTGTTCAATTGGGTCATCGATCGAGATAAAGAACACTGTTATTATCGTAAGGCACGTACACTCTGTCTGTCTTTTATACACACACATACACACACACACACACACACACCGCACACACACACAAGGAACGTACACTCTTTCTGTCTTTTATACACACACAAAAGGAACGTACACTTTCTGTCTTTTATACACACACACACACACAAGGAACGTACACTCTTTCT
>CM064496.1:58393888-58433888 GCA_032716605.1 Paralithodes platypus | reverse complement strand
TCAAAGTTTCCAGGTCTCTGATGAGTTTTCGCTGGGTGGCAGGAAGTAGATGAAGGAGATGCGCAAAATTCATGGTGGTACAGGGTTACATTAAAGTACATGATGATACAGGATATACGACGCGTTTCACTGGACAACCAGCATTATCAAGTAAGGAAGGAATGAATATAAAAGGTAAACAGGAAGGGTATATATAGAGGGTGGAGGATCAGAGGAGGCGGAAAACAGGGGGCAAAAGTCTGCCACCAATAGCAGACTTTTGCCCCCTGTTTTCCGCCTCCTCTGATCCTCCCCCTCTTATATACCCTTCCTGTTTACCTTTATATCATCCTTCCTTACTTGATAATGCTGGTTGTCCAGTGAAACGCGTCGTATATCCTGTATCATCATGTACTTTAATGTAACCCTGTACCACCATGAATTTTGCTCATCTCCTTCATCTACTTCCTGCCACCCAGCGAAAACTCATCAGAGACCTGGAAACTTTGAATAATAAATTTCCAACGCAGAAATTGCCATTTCTTTCAACCTCGTATGTATTAAAGAAAATATATATATATATATATATATATATATATATATATATATATATATATATATATATATACATATATATAGTTTCTTCTTTATACCTCCATCAAGCTTAGAAAAACACACCCTAGACCCCCCCCCCCCCTTCAAGATAAATTTGTAAATTTTTCGGTGTCATCGCCTTAACTCATTGAGTACCAGTGACGTGTATTATATTTTATTCTAACTAAGTTTAAACGATATTATGCAGCTTGGGAAGGCTGTGGTAGTTAAAGGGTTGAGTGAGATAGTTCAACGCCTTATAATGGCTAGAGATACATCTTAAGCTGAATATAATCAATTAGTATTAGCCAGAATATAATAAAAAAATATCGATGGTACAGAAGGGGTTTAAATAGATGGACTGATATAGATTCCCCTGGTGTGCGAAAATAGACTTTTAAGGGGGTACTACTCGCTTTTTCTGGACCCCCTTCTCCCTCATGTTTAGCATATTAGTTTTGAGGTTTTAAGACGTTCGTTCCGTTAGTTTGCCGATTTTGAGACCTTTCACTCCATTGTGCTGTCACTATTAAGACCTATCGTGTCATTTAGGTGTCGATTTTTTCCTGTCGAGCGATAGTGAGCCTGTAGTTTTAGAAGGAATCGGCCTTTGGCCGGGACATTATTCTACCGAAAAATTTACAAATTTATCATAAAAAGGTGTAGGCTATTTTTAAGCTTGATGGAGGTCTAGCGAGGGAACTAGAAATATATAAATACATAAATACATATATAAATACATATATAAATACATATATAAATACATATTATATAAATACATATATAAATACATATATAAATACATATATAAATATATAAATACATATTATATAAATACATATATAAATACATATTATATATATACATATATAAATACATATATAAATACATATATAAATACATATATAAATACATATATAAATACATATATAAATACATATATAAATACATAGACCAAAGAGCAAGCAGTGCCCCCTTAAAGGTAAGTGTTGATGTTTGTCGGTGGGGTGCGGCACAATAATAGCCCACAGGGGTATTTGGAGGTCAAGGTCATATTATTTTACACCTTCCATACCATGGACTCATTATTATAATTTTATGGCTTGATAAAATCGCTTAATGATAGCCATGTTAAAAAGTGTATCATATTAAATTTCAATTAATTAACCGAATGGGACAATTTTATATTATTACAATTAATGAACAAAGGGAAAGTAATATTATACAGTATATATACTATATATATATTGAAAGAGAGAGAGAGAGGGGGGGGAGGGGGGTTAAGGAAGGAAAACTATTATAAGTAAAGTGACCATTAGAGGAAAAAATTGTGATATTTACCGAGAAGTAAATGTATATATATATATATATATATATATATATATATATATATACCGGTATATATATACTGTATGTATACCTGTATGTATTATAGACTGTTAAACACAATAGTAGCTTTTTAGGTAATTAGCATTTACATCCACAAACATATTTAAGTTATATAGTCCACAGCAAAGGGTGGTCGAAGGTGGTCAAAACAAGGGTCATACGAGGTCAGGGGTCAAGATACAACGGTCGTAGGGAGATGCCACGTCGTAAATATAGTATGATGGGGGAGGGTGGATATTTATGAAAGGAAGGGGTGAAATAAATATGGTGGGGGGGGGGATAGATGAATAGTAGGGATAAGGAAAAGTGGGAGGATTTGGAGTATAAGGGAGTATTTGGAGTATAAGGAGTATTTGGAGTATAAGGAGTATTTGGAGTATAAGGGGAGGATTTGGGGTATAAGGGGAGTATTTGGAGTATAAGGGGAGGATTTGGGGTATAAGGGGAGGATTTGGGGTATAAGGGGAGGATTTTGAGTATAAGGGGAGGATTTTGAGTATAAGGGGAGTATTTGGAGTATAAGGGGAGTATTTGGAGTGTAAGGGGAGGATTTTGAGTATAAGGGGAGGATTTGGAGTATAAGGGGAGTATAAGGGGCCAGTTTTTCCCATATCCTCCTTTGTGGTGAGTTATTTTCCTTCCGTCCAACATTTACTTCTCGGTAAATATCACAATTTGTTCCTCTACTGGTCACTTTACTTATATTAATGTTCCCTCTTATACCGTGTTTGTGTTTCCTTTTGTACATCCTTCTCAATACCCCCTCCTTATATATATATATATATATATATATATATATATATATATATATATATATATATATATATATATATATATATATATATATATATATATATATATATATATACAGTATATATACGGTATATATATATATATATGTTAGTAAAGCCAGGTAATACATTTTCTTTAATACATACGAGGTTGAAAGAAATGGCAATTTCTGCGTTGGAAATTTTATTATTCAAAGTTTCCAGGTCTCTGATGAGTTTTCGCTGGGTGGCAGGAAGTAGATGAAGGAGATGAGCAAAATTCATGGTGGTACAGGGTTACATTAAAGTACATGATGATACAGGATATACGACGCGTTTCACTGGACAACCAGCATTATCAAGTAAGGGTGGAATGATATAAAAGGTAAACAGGAAGGGTATATATAGAGGGTGGAGGATCAGAGGAGGCGAAAAACAAGGGGCAAAAATCTACTATTGGTGGAGGGGGATTCTGGAAAAGAGAAAGGGTGGTGGTACCACCATGAATTTTGCTCATCTCCTTCATCTACTTCCTGCCACCCAGCGAAAACTCATCAGAGACCTGGAAACTTTGAATAATAAAATTTCCAACGCAGAAATTGCCATTTCTTTCAACCTCGTATGTATTAAAGAAAAAAAAAAAAAAAAAAAAAATATATATATATATATATATATATACTGGTATGTATAAAACAAATCCTAATTGGTGGAATAAGCTACATACGGTACCCTAGTTTGGTGTCCTAAGGAGGTTTTTAGTATGCCCCCTAGACCTCCAACAAGCATAATCAAATACCCCATAAATGTGTACATTTTTCGTTAGATAATTGTCCTCGCCAGAGGCCGATTCCTCCTAAAGTACAGGCTCGCTCTCGCTCGCCAGGACAAAGTCGACACCTAAGTTACACGAAATGTCTTAAAATTTACAAAAATGGGGCAAAAGGTTTTAAAATCGCCAAACTAATGGGACGAACGCCTTAAAATGTCAAAAGCTAAGGGGGGCTAAACATGAGGGGGAATGGGTCGAGAAAGAAACCCTTAAGTGAAAATCTCTCCTTAACCCATTCAGTACCGGTGACGTCCTTTCCATTATATTCTGGCAACTAGTAGACATTTCTATTCAGGTTAGGAAGAACGTCTACTCATTATAAGGTTACAGACTCAACTAATCTTTTTAGCTGCCATATATCTTTCTCAAGCTTCATATAATGAAGTCTAAATGTAGCTGTAATTCAATAAACAAAAAGTCGCCACCGGAACTGAAAAGGTTAAGATCTATTTATAACTCTCTCTATCATTCAGTGGACGCAAATCCGAGATAATGTAACTCTTTCAAGATTACTCATATCCTCTCCAAATGTCATTATAAACTTGGAGATAACATTTGGCAGGCAGACAGAAATGAAGAGAGTGATATATATATATATATATATATATATATATATATATATATATATACAGTTATTAGGTTAGTTATTAGGGTTAGGGAAGTTGACCAAAGACCTGGACATACAACCCAACAGATCCGGTGTCCTGTTTAGGGCCTCGGATAATATACTCCATTAAACCCTTCAGTACCAGCGACGTGTGTTATATATTACTCCAGTTATATTCTAGACTATTGTGTGCAGTTTAGGAAGGATCTGTGGTAGCATAAACGGTTAAGTGAGATAGTTTGAAGCTTATTAATTGCTGGAATCCCTTATAAACTGAATAAAATGGTCTAATAATCGCCAGAATACGATGAAAAGTACGTCCCTGGCACTGAATGGGTTAACCCCTTCAGTACCGGTGACACACTTCCCATTAGATTCTGGGAGCTAGTAGACGATTTGATTACGTTTATAAAGGACGTGGACACATTGAAAGGCTGCAAACCTATCTCAGTTAATCCTTATAGCTACCATACATCCTTCCGAAGCTTCATAAATTCGTCTAAGTGTAGCTGGTCTCGGATATACTGCATTAACCCCTTCAGTACCGATGACATACTTCCCATTATATGCTATACCCTATTCCAAATAAGTAGGCCAAAACTCTTGAACATTAACCTTTGTAACTCACAAACTATCAGGGTAATCGAGCTAATATTACTACCATTTGGGAAGGGTTAGCCAGGGTATAGGTGTGGCAATTTACAGCCCATTTGCTCTATCCCATTTTGAGTTACAGAGGTTAGGGGTCACGATGCCTGGACTACTAATTGGGAACAGGGTAGAGCAACTCTTAGACGATTTTATTCAGTTTATGAAGGACGTCTACCCATTGAAAGGCTACATACCGACTATCTCAGTTAATCCTTTTAGCTACCACATATCTCAGTTAATCCTTTTAGCTACCACATATCCTTCCGAATCTTCATAAAATCGTCTAAATGTACCAAAAACCAAATAAAAAAAGGGTTAAGTACCGTTCAGCTGGATTACATTAACACTATCTGAGCCGAGGTCTGAGGGTTAGTAGGATATTTTGTTCAACCACTGTTATTGAGGATTTTTGCTTACCTTTGCTATTATCGAGTAATGTATTTTAGTTTGTCCCCTAGGCTAACAAAAAGGCCTTCTAAAATGTCTTTCAAACTAAAAGAATACCCACCCAAACCCCCTTCAAGCTAAATTTGTTCCGACTATTATTAGTTACAGGCTCGCTATCGCTCGCACAGAGAAAAATACACATGAATGGGGTGAGGCGTCTTATTATCGCCGAAGTTACGAGGTGAAGCGTTTTAAAATCTGGAAATCATATATATATATATATATATATAACTTTTTTATATAGTATATACAGTATATATATCGAGTTATGCCATTCACAAGCTATGATTTGCAGTGGTGAAACGCCTCGCGTCAAACTAAAATAGGATAAGATAATTTGTTTACATTTATGACTAAACTTCCCATCAACACAACAACAACAACAACACAACACAACACAACACAACAACAACAACAACAACAACAACAACAACAACAACGTGCAATGAAGACTTGTACCATAATGTCTGTAAAATCATATAGGGAACAAAATCGACATATATATAAAACAGCGTAGCATTCATGTACACGATATAAAGCAGAATCAACAGCTACAGTGAGTGAGAGTGTGTGAGTGTAAGAGAGAGCGAGAGTGAGTGTGAGTGTAAGAGAGAGAGAGTGTAGGTTGTAAGGGGGTACTAATATAGCTCGCCACACATGCCACACTACCACCACTCTGCCAACACTCTCTCACACACACACTCTCACTTCCTCTTTCTCCCCTGACCGCTACTGAACTACAATTAACACAATAAATACCAGCCTGTTAAGATAAGGGTCATTTGACTTGGTTTATCACTTGCTGGGAGGGGGAGATAATTGTAACTCTACGGAAATTACTCTCAATGTTCAGATGGTACAGTACAATCGGCCTAATAAGTGATGTCTCGGCACCAGGTATAGTTTGATCCATAATTGGTTTCAGCAATATCTAAACTTAACTTATTCATTTCGAGGGGGATATAAAAACCTATTCCTATACTTACCCACCCCATTTAACATCTGACAGACATTAATACATTATACAGCACAGAGCGAGCCAAATGTAATATCAGCTGGGGCATGATTTATTATCGCGACTGTACAGCTACTCACTAATGTTCGTGAGATCTTGCGAGTTTCTTAATAAATATATCCATTTAGATTAATGTTCAGATATACAAAACTATATAGTAACAAAATACATAATATTATAATATGTATTTATTAATATGTAGCTCATTTGATCTGAACATCAAGCTAAATGGATATATTTGTGTAAAGGAAATTCGCTAGAGCTCCTGAACATCTGTACATTTGTGCTTATAGATATAGATGATATGGTTTGTTGGAGGATGACACACACACACACACACACACACACACACACACACACACACACACACACACACACACACACACACACACACACACACACGTCTTTATATACACAGAGTCACTTATCCCACAATAAATATTAGAGTTACGTAGATACACAGACTACAGACCTTGCGTTCCCTACTAGGCAGACCGGACTTAATTCTAACATGGGATTTGCTACAAATTGAAAGGTAAATATAGCAAAGCAAAAGGCTCTCTCCCCACCCTCCGACCTTGGGCAAAGCCTTGGGTCTGTATGACATTTAGTTGAGGAAACAAGGCCCCCAGCAGAATGACAACAATTTCTGCTGGGGAGTTCATCGTAAAGAACGAAATTGAGAAATAGTGTGTACTACTGATACTTAAGGGGAGGTTTCCACTTGAGGGATTTTTTTCTGGATCCCTTTCTCCCTCATGTTTAGCCCCATTGCTTTTGATATTATAAAACGTTTTCCCCATTAGTTTAGCGATTTTAAGAACTTTCACCCCATATTAAGACCTTTCGTGCCATTCAGGTGACAATTTTATCCTGGCGAGCGATAGCGAGCCTGTAATTTAAAAGGAACCGGCCTTTGGCCGGGAAATTTTTCTACCGAAAAATGTACAAATTTATCTTGAAAGGGAATCAATGGGGTGTAATTTTAAGCTTGATGGAGGTCTAGGGAACAAACTAAATACCTCCCCTTAACCTAGCATTATTTAAGGGGAGATGGGTCGTTTTTGTGGTCCCCTTCTTCCTTGTGTTTAGCCCCAATAATTTTCAGATTTTATGACGTTCGGCTCATTAGTTTGTCGATTTTAAGACCTTTTGCCCCATTTCTTTGTCAATATTTCGACCTTTCGTGCTATTTTGGTGTCGATTTTGTTTCCAGTGAACGATAGTGTGCCTGTAATTTTGGATAAACCGGCCTTTTTCTACCGAAAAATGTACAAATTAATCTAGAAGGGAGATCAAATAGATGTTTCTTTAAGCTTGATGGAGATCTAGGGAGGAAACTAATAAAATAATAAAAACAAATACATAAATTATCCATCTTGAGTGCACAAAATCGTCAAAATATAGTTAGAATCAAATTAAAAATATAATTAGAATCAAATTAAAAATATAATTAGAATCAAATTAAAAATATAATTAGAATCAAATTAAAAATACAGTTAGAATCAAATTAAAAATATAGTTAGAATCAAATTAAAAATATAATTAGAATCAAATTAAAAATACAGTTAGAATCAAATTAAAAATATAGTTAGAATCAAATTAAAAATATAATTAGAATCAAATTAAAAATATAATTAGAATCAAATTAAAAATACAGTTAGAATCAAATTAAAAAGACGTCGCTGGTACAGAAGGGGTTGAATGCCTATACAAAGACCAAACTCTATGTCTTGCACCAGTATTCACAAATATTGATTATGGATATGAAGATATTTCAGTCAGGTCAGGTCAGGTGAAGGTAATGAGGGGTAAGCCTTTATATCGGCACCTCGTATTTACTTTTGGAAGTCTTGGAGAGAGAGAGAGAGAGAGAGTAAGCTGTTGGAGTGGCTTTGTTGAGTGTGTTATTAGTCTATACGTTAGGTGAAGGTATTGAGGGGTAAGCCTTTATATCGGCACCTCGTATCTACTTGAGGAAGCTGTTGGAGTGTCTTTGTTGAGTGTGTTATTAGTCTATACGTTAGGTGAAAGGTATTGAGGGTTAAGCCTTTATATCGGCACCTCGTATCTACTTTTCGAAGAGTGTTGAGAGGGGAGAAGAGGTGTTGGAGAGAGAGGAAGCTGTTGGAGTGGCTTGGTGTAAAGAACAGAAGAATATCCCCAGTGACACCAAGATGGCGGAGGTTGGCCGATCTCTGTTACTACTATTAAGGGGGGAGGGGCGTATTTATTTCCTCATTTATATATATATATATATATATATATATATATATATATATATATATATATATATATATATATATATATATATATAATATATATATATATATATATATATATATATATATATATATATATATATATATATATATATATCTGGCCTTAGAGCCGGAAGGCGCGGATGACACTATTGTTGAGAGACCAAACAGCTGGGTATTTTGGTAGTGTGAGAGAGAGAGAGGCAGACCGAGACACTATATATACTATACCCTGTTCCAAATAGGTAGGCCAGAAACCGTGAATCCTGACCTCTGTAACACATAAAAGGGCTAGAACAAATGGGCTGTAAATGTGCACACCTATTCCCTGGCTAATCCTTCCCAAATGGGCTGTAAACGTCCTCACTTATTCTTTGGCTGACCCTTCCCAAATGGTAGACATATTAGCTCGATTACTCTAGTGGTTTATGAGGTATAGAGGTTAAGGGGAGATTTCCACTCGAGGGATTTTCTTTTTGGACCCCTTTCTCCCTCATGTTTAGCCCCATTGCTTTTGAGATTTTAAGACCTTCGCCCTAGTAGTTTGGATATTTTAAGACATTTTGCCCCATTTCTGTCAATTTTAAGACCTTTCGTGCGGTTAAGATGTCGATTTTTTCCTGGCGAGCGATAGCGAGCCTGTAATTTAAGAGCAACCGGCCTCCGGCCTGGACATTTTTCTACCGAAAAATGTACCAATTTATCTTGAAAGGGGGTCTAGGGGATGTAATTTTAAGCTTGATGAAAAAGTAGGGAACAAACTAAATACCTCCCTTTAATGTTCCAGATGATTGGCCTACCTACAATGAATGGACTATAGTGTAGTGTGTGTATGAGAGAGGCAGAGGCAGACCGAGAGACACACTATATATATATACCCGGTTCCAAATACCTAGGCCAGACACCGTGAATCATGACCTTTGTAACTAAAAAAACAGGGCTAGACCAAATGGGCTGTTAATTTCCGCATCTATTCCCTGGCTGACCGTTCCCAAATGGGCTGTTCATTTTCACACCTATTCCCTGGCTAACCCTTCCCAAATGTGCTGTACATTTCCACACCTATTCCCTGGATGACCCTTCCCAAATGGTGTGTACATTTCCACACCTATTCCCGGGCTGACCCTTCCCAAATGGGCTTTAAATTTCCACACCTACTCCCTGGCTGATCCTTCCCAAATGGTAGGAATATTAGCTCTATCACTCTAGTCGTTTGTGTGTTATAGAGGTTAATGTTCAAGAGTGAGGATTATGACGCGTTTTAGCAGAGTAGGATGGACCTCTAGAAATCTATTTGTTCAAAACCAACGCATTTATGCCTCTGACTCCCACATATCCTTCCTAAGCTGAATACAATCATCTCATGATAACCATAACCATAACTGTTGAAGCGCGTCATAATCCTCAAAGGGTTAAATATTAGTTCCTATGCATAAAGATTAAAGCATAAGAGGTTCGAGATTTTTGTGAGGGACTGAACATGCATTCTACTCTACCTGTGCGTATTTCAAATATATATATACTGTAATTTGGACGCGTATTTAAAATCTACATATAATTTGGATGCGTATTTCAAATCTACATATAATTTGGATGCGTATTTTAAATCTACATATAATTTGGATGCGTATTTTAAATCTACATATAATTTGGACGCGTATTTCAAATCTACATATAATTTGGATGCGTATTTTAAATCTACATATAATTTGGATGCGTATTTCAAATCTATATATAATTTGGACGCGTATTTTAAATCTACGTATAATTTGGATGTGTATTTCAAATCTATATATAATTTGGATGCGTATTTTAAATCTACATATAATTTGGATGTGTATTTCAAATCTACATATAATTTGGATGCGTATTTTAAATCTACATATAATTTGGATGCGTATTTTAAATCTATATATAATTTGGATGCGTATTTCCAATCTATATATAATTTGGACGCATATTTTAAATATATATATAATTTGGACGCGTATTTCAAATATATATATAATTTGGACGCATATTTCAAATATATATATAATTTGGACGCGTATTTCAAATTTACATATAATTTTGATGCGTATTTCAAATATACAGTATACATATAGATGATTTGGACGCGTATTTCAAATCTACATATAATTTTGACGCGTATTTCAAATCTATATATAATTTGAGGCCCCACCTTTCCACCCACATTGGTAAGGTGGATGTTTGATAGCGCAGTGAGAGCTACTGGCCATTATTATAGCCTCGCTCTACGTCACTCATAGAACGGTCGAAGGCCGTACAAATTGATCTCGAAGGGGGATCTTGACGATGTTATTCTTTAGCTTGATGGAGGTCTTGGGAGGAAACTTAAAAACAAAAAAACAAATAGATAAAGAAATTAACCAATAAATACAAATCTTGCTTTAAGGGGAGGTTTTGAGTTTGGTGCCTAGATATCCTTCAAGCTTAAGATTACACCCCCTTGAGCCCCTTTCAAGATAAATTTGTACATTTTTCGGTAGAAAAATGTCCCGGCTGAAAGCCGGTTCCTCTTAAATTACAGGCTCGCTATCGCTCGCCAGGATAAAATCGACACCTAAATGGCACGAAATGTCTTAAAATTGACAGAAATGGGTTGAAAGTTCTTAAAATCGTCAAAATAATGGGGCAAACGTCTTAAAATTAGAAAAACAATGGGGCTAAACTTGAGGGAGAAAGAAGTCCAGAAAAAAATCCCTCCAGTAGATATCTCCCCTTAATATTTCTGATCGGCCTTTTTATCTTTTCTTGTCTGTCACCTCTCTTACTTCTGTGTCTGTATTGTCTTCTCTTGTCTGTCACCTCTCTTACTTCTGTGTCTGTATTGTCTTCTCTTGTCTGTCACCTCTCTTTCTTCTGTGTCTGTATAGTTTGTTATCTTCTCTGGTCTGTCACCTCTCTTTCTTCTGTGTCTGTATTGTTTGTTATCTTCTCTTGTCTGTCACCTCTCTTTCTTCTGTGTCTGTATTGTTTGTTATCTTCTCTTGTCTGTCACCTCTCTTTCTTCTGTGTCTGTATTGTCTTCTCTTGTCTGTCACCTCTCTTTCTTCTGTGTCTGTATTGTTTGTTATCTTCTCTTGTCTGTCACCTCTCTTTCTTCTGTGTCTGTATTGTCTGTTATCTTCTCTTGTCTGTCACCTCTCTTTCTTCTGTGTCTGTATTGTCTTCTCTTGTCTGTCACCTCTCTTTCTTCTGTGTCTGTATTGTCTGTTATCTTCTCTTGTCTGTCACCTCTCTTTCTTCTGTGTCTGTATTGTCTTCTCTTGTCTGTCACCTCTCTTTCTTCTGTGTCTGTATTGTTTGTTATCTTCTCTTGTCTGTCACCTCTCTTTCTTCTGTGTCTGTATAGGGTTTGTTATCTTCTCTTGTCTGTCACCTCTCTTTCTTCTGTGTCTGTATTGTTTGTTATCTTCTCTTGTCTGTCACCTCTCTTTCTTCTGTGTCTGTATTGTTTGTTATCTTCTCTTGTCTGTCACCTCTCTTTCTTCTGTGTCTGTATAGGGTTTGTTATCCTTCCGGTGTCTGCCTCTTCCTCATTTATCCTTCCGGTGTCTGCCTCTTCCTCATTTATCCTTCCGGTGTCTGCCTCTTCCTCATTTATCCTTCCGGTGTCTGCCTCTTCCTCATTTATCCTTCCGGTGTCTGCCTCTTCCTCATTTATCCTTCCGGTGTCTGCCTCTTCCTCATTTATCCTTCCGGTGTCTGCCTCTTCCTCATTTATCCTTCCGGTGTCCTGCCTCTTGCTCATTTATCCTTCCGGTGTCTGCCTCTTCCTCATTTATCCTTCCGGTGTCTGCCTCTTCCTCATTTATCCCTCCGGTGTCTGCCTCTTGCTCATTTATCCTTCCGGTGTCTGCCTCTTGCTCATTTATCCTTCCGGTGTCTGCCTCTTGCTCATTTATCCTTCCGGTGTCTGCCTCTTGCTCATTTATCCTTCCGGTGTCTGCCTCTTGCTCATTTATCCTTCCGGTGTCTGCCTCTTGCTCATTTATCCTTCCGGTGTCTGCCTCTTGCTCATTTATCCTTCCGGTGTCTGCCTCTTGCTCATTTATCCTTCCGGTGTCTGCCTCTTGCTCATTTATCCTTCCGGTGTCTGCCTCTTGCTCATTTATCCTTCCGGTGTCTGCCTCTTGCTCATTTATCCTTCCGGTGTCTGCCTCTTGCTCATTTATCCTTCCGGTGTCTGCCTCTTGCTCATTTATCCTTCCGGTGTCTGCCTCTTGCTCATTTATCTTTCTTTTGTTTTCTTTTTTTTTTCCTCCCGTCGGTCCTGGCTGGTCTCCAATACTGACAGCTCAAGGGGGTAATACTCGCTTTTTCTGGACCCCCTTCTCCCTCATGTTTAGCATATTAGTTTTGAGGTTTTAGGACGTTCATTCTGTTAGTTTAGCGATTTTGAGACCTTTCGCCTCATTTGTTTTTATCAATATCAAGACCTTTCGTGCGTTTAAGTGTCGATTTTTTGGCGAGCGAAAGCGAGCCTCTAATTTAAGAAGGAACCGGCCCTCGGCCGGAAAAAAATTCTACCAAAAAATGTACACATTTATTTTGAAAGGGGGTCTAGGGGATGTTTTTCTAAGCTAGAAATCTAGCTGGAGATCTAGCGAGGAAACTCAAAAATAAATAAATAAATAAATACCGTATATAGACCAAACACCAAGCACTACCCCCTTAAGGCCACCTTCCCCCTCTCCCCCCTGAAGGCCACCTTCCCCCTCTCACTCCTTAAGTCCACCTTCCCCCTCTCCCCCCTGAAGGCCACCTTCCCCCTCTCACTCCTTAAGTCCACCTTCCCCCTCTCCCCCCTGAAGGCCACCTTCCCCTCTCACTCCTTAAGTCCACCTTCCCCCTCTCCCCCCTGAAGTCCACCTTCCCCCTCTCCCCCCTTAAGGCCACCTTCCCCCTCTCCCCCTTTAAGGCCACCTTCCCCCTCTCCCCCCTGAAGTCCACCTTCCCCCTCTCCCCCCTTAAGTCCACCTTCCCCCTCTCCCCCCTTAAGGCCACCTTCCCCCCTCTCCCCCCTTAAGGCCACCTTCCCCCTCTCCCCCCTTAAGGCCACCTTCCCCCTCTCCCCCCTTATGCCCCCCTTCCCCCTCTCCCCCCTTAAGGCCATCTTCCCCCTCTCCCCCCTTAAGGCCACCTTCCCCCTCTCCCACATTTTAGTCTTATTTATTTTTGCATTCATTTTTTCCCCTGGTTCCAGATCTCCCGAAGAGGTTCCGGTCTCACCTATTGAACACTGAACTCACTAGGCATTGTTCCCCTGTAGCATATTTTGAATATGAGAATATTCATACAGTGCTATTTAATCAGGGAACAATGAGGGTATTTATTTGGGGTTTCGGTGGGCTTTGTGGTAATGCACTGATACTAGGTACAGCACAAATTCCATCCCAATAATATATTCCCATTGACATACCGGGATTCGAACCTGGGTCCATTAGCTTACCAGTTCCGTGGCAAGACCACTCCACCAGGTCTTTAAATCGCCAAACTGATGGGGTGAATGTCTTAAAATCTCAAAATCAATGGGACAATATAGTCCAGATGCTTCAGAATTTGACTTTAATGGTACAAATACTGGAATTGGTGTAACCTTATAAAGGCTGAGAACCGTACTTCTGTAATTTGATACTAGCCAAAATAAGATACGTTGAGTAGGCTAAACCACAGGCTGCAAGTAGATGAGAATAACCTCGTTTTCTATGAGAGTATACTACTATATAATATATTATATTCGCATAAAAACGAGATTATTCCTATCTCTTCAAACATCTGTGGCTAAGCCAATATTGTCTCCAACACCCCTTCTCACCCTTTAACACTTTTCAAAAAGTAGATACGATGTGCCGTTGTAAAGGCTTACCCCTCAATACCTTCACTTGACCTGACCTGACCCTTCCCCGGTAAATCCCGTGTCACACATTCATGGCATGCATGTCGAAATGCACCGACACAAATGTTGGCGCTAGTTCCCCGATTTAATTCACTAAATCGCTCTTGTATGTATCCCAACACAACCAGTATGCAATTTCATGAAGCCCACCAGATGACCATACGTAGCCACACGAATGCCAAACATCCACCGCACGTACAACACCGACATGAAGACGACTATTGCAAGTATGACCCACGACACATTCCCAAGGCAACACGTACTGCACACGCACACAACTCGAATCTCGTACGTCTTGTGCAGGTATCGTGTACAAGGGACCCCCCGGAACTCTCTGTTGCATATTTAAAGTGTGCACTTATCTCTGTTGGGATGCGGGTGGATTTCCTGTTCTTTCTTGGTGTAGCTTACTCTGTACGGGCGGGCCATGTGTGTTTTTCGGGATGATTTGTCAGAATACGGGTTGGGAATGTGCACAGTTGTGTACCTTGCTTGTTTAATGCGGGATCTCTGCGTATTGCTTTTGTGCAATATGGACAGGTCTCGGCTGATACGTACTAGTTACAGGTTGAGGTCACAATTTTTTTTTGGGGGGTTAATGTCGCAAGACACTTCCTGAAATTAATTTGTACTTCATACGTACCCCGTAAACATAGTACGCAGCCATTATGAACTCGGTTCACAAAGAGCCCACATGAAATTAAGTCGGGACACATACCAAAGTATAAAGAGCGTCCTTATTTTTTCGGAGAACAAACAGAGACAAGTATGACTTGACAATATAACGCACAGACGTGATCCGACATGCTTGCAGATGTTTATACAAAATGAATGTCGGCGCATTTCGTCATGCATATCGTGAATGTGTGATTCGGGCTTAAGGTGCTTGCTGGACCCCCAAACTTACCAGAACGATGACATGACGGATGCAGGCAGCTTACATCCCCTCCTCCTGGTGCCTTGGTATAGTACGTGTCCCGCCCAAGACTAGCACGGGCAACGGGTCCTGTACTGGTCCTGCATTCCACACGTCACCAGGACAACTCGCAGGACAACTCGCACGCAGTCAAGGTTATAGAACTTTTTTTCTTTTATATAATCGGTTTATTGTTTTTTTTTTCTTGATTTTCGTTTCTGTTATATATTTTCTTCGCTTGCTTGAGTCTCAGGTGTCGAGACGGATTGATTTCAGTCTAGATTTCGACCTTCGTTTCTTGTGTTCGTATGGGGTAGGTGGAACTGGGCGATCGAGTGAGAGGGAGTGAAGAGAGTGTGTGTGTGTGTGTGTTTAAATTGTAGAGTGTGGTGGGTATATTTGGATAAGCAAGAGTGCGGTAGATATCGATTAGTAGGTGATTTAAGTGTGGCAGGGGAGAAATAAATATTTGTAGGGTAGATTTGGATAGGCTAGAGTGCTATATACATTGAGTTGTATAGACAAATGCAACAGTAGGATAAATATAGATAGACTAAATTAAGATAAAGTTTCAAATTTTGCAGACAAAATTGACAATATGTTATGTATGGATAGGTCAGGGCTAGAGTCAGGTCAGGTGAAGGTATTGAGGGATAAGCCTTGACAACGGCACCTCGTATCTACTTTTCGAAGAGTGTTGAGAGGGGAGAAGAGGTGTTGGAGAGAGAGAGAGAGAGGAAGCTGTTGGAGTAGCTTTGTTGTGTGTGTTATGAGAGAGTGCTGTATATCGAGTTGTATAGAAAAATATATGTATAGCTGGGTAGTTATGGTTAGGCTAGAGTAAGATATTGATAGAGATAGAATAGAGAATAGAGATAGAATTGTGCAGAAAAAGTATATATATCGAGATGTACAGCAAAGGATGACAATAGGGAAGATATGGATGGACTAAAATGAGTTAGGCTATAGGAATAGGGTGAAATACACAGGGAGTCTCTAGTAAGTGGGTTCCTCTCCCCTAGTGCCACCCTCAGCTCTCTCTCTCTACCCACTGGCACTGTGATGCTGGTGATGGTGGCACTCCCTGGCTCTGGCACTGGGAGGCTCTTAGATGGCATGCGGCACACTCAAGGGGTATTTCGGGACTTGTCGCACTCACACACACACACACACCTCTCCAACATACTGGCTCTCACTCTAACACATACTTATTGTTGGGGTTCTCATACTTACACATGGACAAACACATAATCACTCTCACATAGTTCTATTTCACATTCACCCTCCAACATACTAGCTCTCACTCTAACACATACTTACTTTTGGGGCTCTCATACTTACACATGAACAAACATATTTTCTACATATATTCACACATACATCCTCCAACATACTAGCTCTCACTCCAACACATACTTATTGTTGGGGACCTCATACTTACACATGGACAACACATACTATTACTCCAACATACTCTCACTATAACACATACTTACTCTTGGGTCCCTCATACTTACACATGGACAACACATACTATTACTCCAACATACTCTCACTATAACACATACTTACTTTTGGGGTTCTCATACTTACACATGGACGGACACATACTCACTCTCACATAGTTCTATTTTACATATTACACCCTCCAACATACTCATAATCTAATTAAACATATACTTACTTTTGGTCCCCTCATACTTTAACATGGACAAGCATGCACATAATACTCCTCGGCCCCACATACTTACACATTGACAAACACATATTTTTGTTGACATACTGTAGGTCTCTTTCTACATAATTATTAATACATACACCCACCAACATACTATCTCTCTAACACATACGTACTCTTGGTGGCCTCATACTTACACATGGACAACACATACTATCACTCCAACATACTAGTTCTCATTCTAACACATATACTTACTGTTGGGGCTCTAATACTTACACATGGACAAAACACATACTCACTCTCACATAGTTATATTTGACATGCACCCTCCAACTATATCTCACACTAACACATACTTACTGATATACTACACATACTCACTATAACATATACTTATACTACCTATTATACATACACATACTCACTATAACATATACTTATACGGTTATACCTATTATACATACACATACTCACTATAACATATACTTATACGGTTATACCTATTATACATACACATACTCACTATAACATATACTTATACGGTTATACCTATTATACATACACATACTCACTATAACATATACTTATACGGTTATACCTATTATACATACACATACTCACTATAATATACTGTATACGGTTATACCTATTATACATACACATACTCACTATATATATACTTATACGGTTATACCTATTATACATACACATACTCACTATAACATATACTTATACGGTTATACCTATTATACATACACATACTCACTATAACATATACTTATACGGTTATACCTATTATACATACACATACTCACTATAATATATACTTATACGGTTATACCTATTATACATACACATACTCACTATAACATATACTTATACGGTTATACCTATTATACATACACATACTCACTATAATATATACTTATACGGTTATACCTATTATACATACACATACTCACTATAACATATACTTATACGGTTATACCTATTCATTATCTCACATACTTGTACACTCGGATATCATAATTTCTAGCCCACTCATAAATATTCGGGGACTTCACCTATTTCTAATTATGAAAGTATTTATTTTGACACGAATCTGTTAATATAACTTTTGATACATCAACTACAAAACTGTTTATAGCCTACTATTTATTGACAAAGAAGTTACATCTAAATATATATATATATATAATATATATATATATATATATATATATATATATATATATATATGTATGTATATATATATATATATATATATATATGATTAAAGCGTCGGCTATCGTCCTGATAGTCGATGGTTCGATCCCCACTGAGAGACTAGAAACATATATGTGTGTGTGTGTGTTATACTGTTAGTGTGTGTGTGTGCTCGCTATAATCCCACATAGTTGAAGCCATGCTTTCCTACATAGCTCTGTGTCACATAAATGTGCCTACTTCTATATCTGCTACATAAAATTCCACATATCCAACAACATACCTCCCCTTATTACAGAATGGATATCGACCCTTTAGAGCCAGTCCAAAGAAGAATGACAAAAATGATACATAATTATTATGTTCCTTCCAACATAATATTAGAAACTTATCGTATGAGAAGAGGTTGAAAGCCTTAGGCTTGCACTCACTAGAAAGACGAAGATGTAGGGGAGACATGTTAGAGGTATTTAAATGGATAAAAGGTATAAATAAGGGAGCTATAGATGAGGTATTAAAGCTAAAGAACGGCGACATAACTCGCTCAAATGGTTTCAAGTTAGATAAGTTTAGATTTAGGACAGATATAGGAAAGCACTGGTTTGGGAATAGAGTTGTTAAAATGTGGAATGAACTGCCCAGAGCAGTGATTAGCTCAGGAACAGTTGAGAGCTTTAAGCGTAAGTTGGATTCCCATATTTATGATATGGGCTGGGTGTGAATGGGAGCTGCCTCGTGTGGGCCGCATGGCCCTATGAAGTTTCCCGCGATCTTATGTTCTTATGTTCTTATAACATAGATTCGGGCACATTACATATTATATAATGTTTTTGTTTAGATTTTTATGGTTCTTGACAATTATAGTTCAGTTATAGGTATTTTTCCCGTTTTCTCTTACAACTTTCACGATCCGATTACGCATTTCTTTTCTGTTTTCTGGCTATTATTAGACGATTGTATTCAGATTAGGAAGGGGTAGTTAAAGTCAGAGGGTTACTTGAGATAGTCTCTACCCCTTTAACGCCCACATATACTTTCTAAATTGTATAAAATCGTCCAATGATAGCCAGAATAAACTGTCAAAATGCGTCATAATCTTCAAAGGGTAAACCAGAAGTCAGTAGACATTTTAGGAACAATGGAAATAATAATCGCTTGCCTGAAATTTGTCTTGAAAACATAGAAGGGAACTGAGAATGGTGTAAGAATATCCTACCATATAAACTGTCTCATACACGCTCACATAGTTCTCTGTCACATACGCTACCACATTATGTATCTGTCACATACGCTACCACATATTATATAACCACATAATACTATACCACATACACTACTATATATTTATTTACCACATAGTTTTTGAATGCATACACCACCTCATGATTTTATAATAAATGCACTACCACATACACCCCGCATGTATTACCACATACACAATAAATATATCACTACATACACCCGAATTACACTACCTAACATTACCACATTGTTATTTAATAATTATGCACTACCTCATGACCGTAAATAACTATATAGTCGTTTTTTTCCATCTGATGGTAAATTGCTATGTTATTGCCTTGGTTAATCAGCTATTATATAATTATATACGTTGATTTTGTAGCGAAATGTGTTGTTGATCATGAAAACTTGGCATTGATACGACACAGATACATGGTATATTTATATATTTATATTAAGTATCGTAATATCAGTTGCTAAAGGATTATTATAACATCAGCTGAAATATAACCGACTACTGTATAGTAATATTGACGATTCATTGGGTGTGTGGCCGCTGAAATTACAGTATTATATGGGCAATTGACCACTTGCCAGTTTCAGGCTATAAGGAAGTTGGAGCCATAAACATGAAGAGGCAGTTCTGATGAGTGAAAAATAGCGGAAGTTGTAGAGTTTGATGAGGTTAATGAGAAACAACCTGAATCGGCTGAATGTCAATGTGGTAGAGAGTACATCATATTCGGTTATGGTCTTGGAGAGGAATGCAGTCACAGTGTTAGGTGAAGTTGATAGTCAGGTAGTGGAAAATGTCAGCTCATTTACGATTTGGGCAGTGTGATGGGTAAAGATGGAAATTTGGAGGATGAAGATGGACGATTGGGCTTTAACGACCCTCCCCTGTGAACAGATGCAAGCTATAGAATCAAGATTATCACGTGAGTTGCCTCGGCATATGGAAGCATATGAAGGCGATTCATTTGCTTCCACCCCCTCTCAGGGGTTCCAGCGTCTGGCAAAAGAAAGCTAGAAATGCGCGAGAGGGTGCAAAAAGGCAGGAGGGTTGTAGATATTATGATGAAGCAGTGACAAGGAATAGGGTGGTGAGCATGGAAGTAAAGAAGTCACTGTATGATATTAAATTGATACTGATATTGATGTACGGGAGTGAACCATGGATGTTGTTAAAGGGACGTAATGAGAGTGAGGGGTAGATGTGAGTTACTTGAGAAGTGCATATGGAGTCACATGAAGCAATAGACAGAAAAATTATAACATATGAGAGCATTAATGTAGTGTGGATGTAAATTTGCTGGAGAGTGTGAAGAGGAACACCTTGAGATGGTTTGGTCATGTGGAGTGTATGGAGAGTGAGAGATTGACTAAAAACAGAATATGGGAGTGAGATATGGAAGGGCAGAGAGGGAGAGCAGACCGAGAATATGATGGAAGGATGGAGTTGAGAGGTATATGTGTAAAACTGCTGTTAGGATGGGGAGCACTGGCTGACAGATATACAGGTTGACCCTTTAAAATCAAAACAAATGTACTTGAGGTTTCTATAATTACTGTATATATATATATTTGTTTTCAACACTAGGCATAGGCATTCTCTAGCCTGTGAATACGAAGCGTATGGGTAGGCTAATGGAGTTTGGAGAGTATGCAACAGCTGACGCTGAAAGGCTGCTTGTTACCACCTAAGCTTTCTATAAATTCACTCTAAACATTACATTTTAAAAATTATAACACAATCTCCGCCAATCTACGTTGGCGGAGATAATTTGGCATACGAAGACCAAGTCACAGCCACTCCAATCGGTGCACAAACTTTGGTTCCCTCTAACTGTCTTCGTGGTGCGATGCATAAGGTGTTGATTTTCGGTGTGAGCATCCTGGGTTCGAATCCACGGACTGCCACATGTGTTTGCAAATTTCATTAATCGATTTTAGGAGTATAGTTGGTTGTTGGAAGGAACATAATAAAAAACATATATATGTATTAAATTGATTACAATTGATTAAATTGCAATCGTGGGAATCTTTATGCCTGTATCTTAACTCACTAAACAAGTCCGAATTACTTTATTAAGCTCGAAATGAATGAGGTAAGCAAACCCAAGTCACACCGAGCCATCGAACATGGTCCCGGCACGCGTTACGTTCCTCTCCGCGGACAACAACACACTTTACACTCGCCGCCCCTGAATGTTTGTTGACTTGGCAGACGACGTGAACCGAGCAAACTGCACATATAAATATCAAGAAGAAGAAGAACCCTGTCATTCCTTCTCGTGTGAGTTTTGGACCTTAATTTACAGTCTTTTTACCCTTATTTAACCGTGAATGCTATTATTTACCGTCTGTGTGAAGTGGAATATGTGTGGATATTTAGTTTAGGCCCTAGGCCTAGGCCTATTATGTTTTATTGGGTGTAGCCTATGTGCTCGGCCGACAATCCAGTTTGTTGACGTGGAAGTAAAGTTTGCTTGGCGGATTATTGCACCGATATTAGACTAGGGCATCCTATTTTGGTCAATATTACCGATCCGCAACACAATAGGCTAGGGTATAGCCTAGCCTAAATTTATGGTGCGAGTTCACTTTAGGGGCGCGCACTTGACAGGTACCACCACGGACTACTAGAGTAACTAGAGTGAGACTTATTGATTTTATTGGCCTAGGCTAGGGATTAATAATATTTGGCTAGACAAAATATGGTACGATTTTAATTACTGGACACCTATTTGACGGGTACCGCCAAAGATTTAATACATATTTTTTTCGGTTTCCACGCATCCAACACCAAGCTAGGCCTACACCCTTTTCTGGTGTACGAAACACTGAAAAAGCAATGGGGACACTTTAATAATGATAATTGGCCTAGGCTATGAGACAAAATATAAAGACAACTCGGTTGCGTTCGTGGAAGTAGCGTCGCTTTGTTTACTTTACGAAAGTTTACGCTCGGAGTGACTTCCCGGTCCCGCCTTGGCGGTCGACTTCAAATGGCTAAGCTTATAGCCTATAACCAGTTGTTGGGTCCATTTGTTTTATAAAGACTTGCGTTATAGGCCGTGGGATACAGGACAGGGTTGAGAGAGGGCTCTGCCCCCCCCCCCGTGAATGATCATAATCGTCATATATGTGGCCAGCAGGGGGCAAGTAAAACAGCTGGCCGTCACCTGGGTAAACAAACCGCGACGATGGACTCCCCCCGCCGCCAATTTTTGGCACAAACGCCCCGTTTTGTTCTCGTCGAAATCCACATTTAAAAAGTTATTAGGCAATATCATTTTCAATACTATTACCGGACCAGAAAAAGGTGTAGCTTGGTGTTGGATGCGTGGAAACCGAAAACAAATATGTATTAAATCCTCGGTGGTATCTGTCAAATAGGTGTCCAGTAACTAAAATCGTACCCAAAATATAAAGATAACTCGGTGGAAAAGTTCCGTTCACGGGAGTAACGTCGACGGTCGATCGCTTTATTTTACATATCCTAGGCCTAGTGCTCACTGCTCCCCTCGAAGTTAGTAGGCTACTTAGCGCATCTAACTTATTTCGGGATGGATGTAGATTCCGGGCGTACGGTCATCATGTTTACATAGGGCGATCGCCGCGGTTAACTTCGCGTCTATTTTAACGGCGATTTTTTTCGGTTATTTGCCCCCTGCTGGCAATATAGGCCTAGATGATAATGACAATATGTCATGGGGAGGAGTGAGGGGGGGCCCCCCCTCAACATATTATTGTATCCAATGGCATTCAAAATAGACGGGAATATGATTGCAAAGGTCCGACGCCTCCCCCGCTGCCGCCATGTTTACATTTGTCGATTGCCGTGGCTAAGTTCGCGTCTAGGCTATTTTGACGGCAATTTTTTTCGGTAATTTGCCCCCTGCTGGCAATATATATGATGATGACAATATGTCGTGTCGGGGTGAGGCTGAGGGGGGGGGGGGGGCAAAGCTCTCCCTCAACATATTATTGTATCCAGAGGCAGTCAAAATAGACGGGAACGTGATGGCAGAGGTCCGACGCCACGACGCGTAGTGTAAACAAGGCTGGCGGTACGCCTGCACTTAACATTCTTGCCCTTATTTCCCATAGCCTATGGCCGGGTGGTTCAATTGAAATTTAGGCCGTGGGATACAGTTTGTGTTGAGGGCCCCCCTCTCACCCGATAACCCCCCCCCTGGACTTATTGCCAGCAGGGGGCAAAAAGAAGGTATGTGATATAGCCTAGCCTAAGAAACTTTTAGAAGTTTTAGGGCACATAAATATCGATGGGGCTGGTTTCGGCAATGAAATTATATGTAATTTTAATTATATTCTTTCATGGGACAATATATTAGGTACCGGTAATTTTCAATAAGACACTTGTGGCATTTACTAATTATTTTCAGCCCAAGCTTTCAAAATACACTTGGGCCTAGCCTATACATCAATACAGTACAGTATATTAGGCCTACCGGTACCGTACATAAAAATACTGAGAGAACATTTATTAAATATTGATTTAGGCTACAAAATTATTTTTATAATTTCTAGCTTTAGAATAACCCTAAAACCTAAACTTACCTTTCCCGTATATACCGGTACTGGGAGATTAGGAGAAGCTTTAGGAAAGGTTAAGTTAAGTTTTTAGGTTGTTTTAAGTCTAAGTTTAAGTTGCCTAACTGAAAATTAAATTTTGAAAATTCAGATAAAAACAAAATTCTTCCACATCATTAGTATGTAGCCTACTGTCCTACAGCCTATTGATATGTAAGTGTATTCTGAAAGTTTGTGCTAAAAATATTCAGTAAAATAATAATACCTGTACTGTGAATGCCTTCTTGAAAATTACTATACACTGTAGATTGGTTACCGTACCTATGTAATAAGTGTATTGTGCGTGCGTTTTCTAATTTTAAGAATAAAAACTACAGTATTTTGTTTTTCCTTTTTTCGAAAAGTGCATTTCGGGTCTAGCTTCTAATACTTTTTCCTTTTGTTTGTGCAATATTCACAACTTTAACTTGCTTTCCTACCTATCAATGTTTATGTATTCATTTAAGTAAGCAAAGCTTTCTTTAGGAGAGAAAAGGAAGGGTATAATGTGCTAAAAAAAGCAAACAAGTCATTTAATTAACTTAACCTGGTTAGTTAGTTTAGTTACTGTGTTACTGTAAGTTAGTTTAGTTACATTGGATTGATTTGATTAGTTTAATTTTGTTAATAATAGAGTAGGCTACTTAAAAATTACTTGTTACAGTACCGTACCTATTTAAGTAAGTAACAGTTATGGTACTTATTTGAAAAAGTAACAGCATACTGAAAACAGTTATGTGTTAGCAGTACTTATTCAAGTCAGTACAGTACCTGTTACTTATTTGAATAGGGACTGGTAACGCATAAGCGTTTTCAGCACTGTTGCTTATTTGAATAGGTACCGGTAACAAATAACAAGTAATCGTTCTCACTTCCTGTGTTGCTTATTCAAATAGATAGCCTTGGTTTTAGTTATTTGAATAGGTAAAAAATATCAAGTAACTGTATTTAGTACCGGTAGGCTACTCTGTTACGTATTTGCATAAGTAACAGCAACTGTACCGTCAACTGGGGTGAGTTCGAACATCATCGCAAATATAAAGTTATTTATATAATTATTAATTAATTAATAAACATATTAGAAATAGAAATCTGTTTCACCAGGCTTTTCGTAATACTTTTGTATCAATTTCGTGGGTAAAGATCTTTAATTATAATTCAACAACTACCGGTAATAAAAAACAATTAGACTAGCATGGGAGAATGGAAGTGTGCCTGAAGACTGGATACCAGGCTTAACCCTCTCACATCCTTATGACGTAGAGGTTGCCAGATTAGCAATAAGAAATAGATTACTTTCACTCTTATAATTACCTCTCCCAAAATTAGTTTTCTGCCCACAGCTAACTCAAAGACAACTGCAGAGGTTGAAGTAAATAAACCAAAGGTTTATAAATACCCCGGACGGTAACAAAGGCTTTAAAGTATCCCTAATAGGCTCAAAAATTGCGTCAGGACGTGAGAGGGTTAATACAGTAGTACCGTACCTCTGTATAAGGAAAAAAGATAGATAGGAGTGTATGGCAATTACAGGGGGGGGGGGGATATATGCCCTTAGTATAGTGGAACTCTCTCCCTCAATCTTTCTTTCTTTCATCCTATGACTTAGACTGCTTTGAATTTCGTGTGTCCAAGCATTTGGACCCCAACGTCCCTTGAATTTGGCTCTCTGTCACACTTGGCTTTGGGGGAGATGCTCATTACAGGCAGCCTGCCTTTTGTCTTCTTCATACACATAGACAAGAAAAAGGGAAGATGTACTTTAGGATAGTAATTAAGGAGAGGGAGAGATAAAAGAGCTATGGGTTGGTGAGGAGCAGGGTGAGTTAAGGAGAGGAAGAGGCTGTGTAGACCAGATCGTTTCCTTAAGATACCAGTATGTTGTGGACAAATATTTGGAAAACAATGAAGTTGTATACTGCCTTCATTGACTAGGAGAAAGACTATGACAGATTTGATAAAGTAGGTTGCGGTTCTGT
Source organism: Paralithodes platypus (assembly GCA_032716605.1). NCBI lineage: Eukaryota > Metazoa > Arthropoda > Malacostraca > Decapoda > Lithodidae > Paralithodes > Paralithodes platypus. The sequence continues at coordinate 58,407,803 of CM064496.1, read as the reverse complement.
GGAAAGAACTGAGAGTATATGGAATACCGGTACCGGTAGTTGATAAGTTGCTGGAAGTGGTGAAGAGCATGTACGAGGCTGGAAGGGCAGCAGTGTGTGTAGAGGATGAAAAGAGTGAGTTCTTTGAGCTGAATGTTGGATTGAAGCAACAAGTATGTGTGATGGGGATGGATGTAGACTCCGGACGTACGTTCGTCATGTTTACATGGGCGATCGCCGCGGTTAATTTCGCGTCTATTTTGACGGCGATTAATTTGGTTATTTGCCCCCCTGCTGGCAATATATATGATAACATGTCATGGGGGGGAGTTGAGGGGGGGGGGGGCAAAGCCCCCCTCAACATATTATTGTATCCAATGGCATTCAAAATAGATGGGAACATGATTGCAATGGTCCGACTTCTACCCCGCCGCCGTCATGTTTACATTTGTCGATCGCCGTGGTTAAGTTCGCGTCTATTTTGACATCGATTTTTTTTTCGGTAATTTGCCCCCTGCTGGCAATATGTATGATCATGACAATATGTCATGGGGGGGTGAGGGGGGCTTTGCCCCCCCCTCAACATATTATTGTATCCAAAGGCAGTCAAAATAGATGGGAACGTGATGGCAAAGGTCCGACACCACTACGCGTAGTGTAAACAAGGCTGGCGGTACGCCCGCACTTAACATTCTTGCCGTGTGATGTCCCCAGGGTTATTCAGTAAATACAGTATATGGATGGAGTCATAAAAAAATGCAAGGAAGAGCAGTGGATGTTGGAGTACCGGTACCCCAGGAAATGAGTGGAAGTTGTCTGTGATACAGTTCTGATAAGTGATAATAAGTTGCAGGGTTTGGTAAATATAGTGTATTTGGAACACTATGTACGACACCGGAACCTCATGGTCTATGTATTTGAGGGGGATACAGTCACAGATTGGGAGGAGAGGTTTATCCCCTTCTGTACCGGTACCAGCGACGTCTTTTATATTTGTTTCTAGCTATAATTAGACGATTTTGTGCAGCTTAAGAAAGATCTGTGGCAGTAAAAAGGGTTAAGTGAGATACCGGTAGTTCAAAGCCTTTTAATTACTGGAGGCCCTTTTTAAACTGAATAAAATCGTCTAATAGTGGCCAGAATAAAGTTAAAAAGACGTCGCTGATAGAGAAGGGGTTAAGGGTCAGTTATTGGTTTAAGTACCGGTACTTTACAGTGGTATGGCCTAGGCCTAATACCGGTACAGAGAATGGATGAAGATACAAATTTATGATACACTGTATGTGGATTTAAGGTGATGGGAACAGTTGGTACAGTAGTAGAAAACCATTAACCCTTTCAAAAAAGGTGACGTTTATATTACTTTATTCTACCTATATTTAGACAACTTTAGGCAGCTTATATGAAGGTTCTGTGGTACTGTAGTTAGAAGATTTACCGTAATTGAGGGTGTTATAAGACTTATAACTATTAGAGACCCTTCCTGAAATTAATACAATTACAGTATAAGGAGGTCATCGGTATTGAAGAGGTTAATGGTTTAGGAGAAAAAATTGAAAAAAACATATGCAGTATACGGTAGAAGAAACTCAAACAATGTAGTGGAAGGTTAATTGTGGCATGGGCAAAATAATAATAATAATGTTCAGGTTACTTATATATCTATGCCTCTAGTCTTTCATCCCTACTGGCTGCACATGGTGTTAAGTATCATTTCTATGCAGATGATTCACAGTTGTATATTGAAATTAATAATATCGATGAGGTAAAGAATAAATTTTCATCACTCTTTGTCAGACTTGAAGATCTGGATGACTAGAAGGAAGCTCAAATTGAATGACAACAAGACGGAGATTATAGTCATTAATGGTAATTTGAGAAATAGTGTCCATGAAGATTTTGGATGTCTAGAATTCGGTGAATCACAGCTCCAACCTTTGGAATCAGTGAAAAACTTGGGCGTTGTATTCGACAAAAATCTGAACTTTAAGAATCATATAAATAGTGTCGTGAAGAGCTGTCACCTTTACATTCGTAACCTTTATGCTATAAGGAAGTTCTTGAGCAAGGAATCTCTTTTGACTCTCATTCATTCATTTGAAAAAAAAACATCATCTAGAATTGATTACTGTAATTCATTGTTCATTGGTCTACCAAATGTTACTTTGAAAAAACTCCAGTCTGTTCTTAATAGGTGTGGTAGAATGATATTTTCACTTCCACCCAGAACACCCACCACATATTATCTAATAGATCTACACTGGCTTCCCATCAAGGCCAGAATAGAGTTTAAAGTGTGCCTGCTGAGGTTTGGTGAGCCTAAGTATTTGTTGGATCTTTTATTTCCAACACATAATGAGTCAAATGTGAATTTGCGTAGTGGTGATGACACATATCGCCTTTATAAGCCCAGAGCCATTGGGAATGTGCTTTTGCTGCTAGATCCTTTTCTTATGTTGCCCCAGGTCTATTCAATCGACTTCCTGTGTCACTTAAGCAGTTAAATTGTGTTGACGCTTTTAAGAAACAACTGAAGTCGCACATATTTCTGAGGGCTTATGATATTGGGGAGCATAGAGTTACTACACATACATACATACATAAAATTTTAAGACTGAGTGTTCCACACATAAGTGCAGTTTCAGTCTCTTGTCCTAATGGCGGCATTCCAGGCAACCCTGTTAAGGGCTGCTTCACTTGTCAAGTTCTTGGATTTGAGATCGGCGCGTATAGTCCGATCCCAGGTCTTCCTCGGTCCACCCCTTGGTGCAGCTCCCTCCACAATCACAGAACTGCATTTTTTCACCCAATTTTGTTCATCCATTCTCTCCACATGTCCATACCATCCCAGTCTACTTGTACGCATCACCTCGCTAGTTAGAATAGTTACTGATGACTATAAGCTCTAAAAAAAAAATTGTTTTTGTTTTTTTGAAATGGAAAAATTTAAGTTAATGTGAGCGCTCGTGAATCCACTTGGAGAATTGGCGCTCGAACAAATAAAATACAGTACCAGCATATTATTATTATTATTATACTGTAGCACCAATTCTCTCTAGCTTTCTCTCCGATATTTAATAGCGCTCAACCAAAGTTTATTACCAAACACTATTACCCATTTCCTTGCTCAAGGGAAATGGTACCAGCTACCAGAGTATGCGAAAAACCTTCATGCCTGATCAGGGAATTGTTCTCGGGTCTCCCGGGGAGGGAGGCCGAGACGTTCTCCACTACTCTACCGAGCTGTCTGAACAAAGTATAATAGCGTGCAGGCATTTCTTCATAGCCATCTTTCAGTGGTTAGGGCTTATTTTGTATCCTCCCTAGACCTCCATCAAGCTTAAAAAAATACAGTACCACCAAGATCCACCTTCGATGTAAATTTATACAATTTTGTTTGAAGACTTGAATGAATATGAGAAGGATTACTGTATAATGAATATAAGGTAGCATTGTATTCGCCATAATATAATTTCTAAACACATAATTTGAAATATAAATCACAATTTAACCTTTACATATACAATAATAAAGACTAAAAATAACGGACTCTGCTTTCGTTTGGCACCCTGTACACAATCCTCTACTGGCATTATGATAGCAAGAATGAAGTGAAAAAGAGGCATCATCCTGCTAAAACTTAACTGTTCAATATTTTGCCAACGTTTTGAGTTTCATTCTGGTTGTCATTAGGAAATTTTACTCAGTTTAAGAAGGACAAACCAGAGTGAGAGGGATGGAAATGAGTTACTTGAGAAGTGCGTGCAGAGTTACATGGAGGGATAGACAGATGAATGAGGAAGTATGAGAGAGGAGTGGTGTGGATGTAGATGTACTGGAAAGTGTGAAAAGGAACGCCTTGAGATGGTTCGGCCATGTGGAACGTATGGGAAGTGAGAGAATGACTAAGAGAGTGTACTAGAGTGAGGTGGAAGGAGAGAGTGGGAGAGGTAAACCGAAAGAGAGGTGGAAAGATGGAGTGAAGAAGCATATGCGTGAAAGTGGTGCTGGATGGGAGGAGGGGTGTCGACTGACTGGGGACAGAGGTGCATGGGGTTGTTTCGTTCGTGGCCACCCCTTCGGGGATCACAGTGTCCGACAATAGATAGATAGATAGAAGAAGGACAACAAATTTCTTGTTACATCTGGAGACGGAGGGATGAGGATGACTGGTTTAAGGGGAAATTTGTATTAATTTATATACTTATTATTTTCAGTTTGTGGGTAGATAGATTAGTACTGTAGATAAATAGATTCCTCCCAAGACCTCCATCAAGCTTAAACAAATACTCCTAAGTCACTTCTTTGAGATAAATTTGTAATTTTTTTGGTAGACAAATGTCCCGGCCTTGGTTCCTCATAAATTACAGGCTCGCTATGGCCCGCCAGGAAATAAATACAGTACCGGTAGGCACCTAAATGGCACGATAGGTCTTACAATTGACAAGAACGGAGGCGAAAGGTCTTGAAATTGACAAACAAATGGCCCGAACTTCTAAAAATCTAAAACTAAACATGAGGGAAAAGGTGGTCCAGGCCGATTCCTCTTAGAATACAGGCTCGCTATCGCTCGCCAGGAAAAAAATTGAGACCTAAATGGCACGAAAAGTTTTAATATTGGCAAAGGAATGGGGCAAAAGGTCTGAAAATCGCCAAACTAATGAGGCGAATGTCTTGAAATCTCATAACTAATAGCTAAACATGAGGGAGGAGGAGGACTCCAAAAACAAACTGTCTCCCCTAAGTAAATTAAATAGTAAAACTTGCAAAATAAACAAACCAAAACTGGAACGACACAATATAATGCAAAAGAACTAATCAAAATCGCTATGTGGAAACAACGTTTAATAAAATAAGATTTATAAATAAAAGAACACATCCACCACATGGGGTGTACATTACTACATGAGCAAGTTAATCTGGTTCCAAGGCAGAATTACAATAGCAATTCAGAAAGGCAGCATTACCAACTTGCAATTTCTGCCAGATTATCTTGAATATACTTTAGGGTAATTGACATAGACTTAGCAAGGGATCAGGCAACACGGAGAGCAGCTATTTGGTAACCAACTGATACCGATTAGATGATATTACTCAGTTTATAAAGAGCATAGAAGAATAAAGAGGTAAAGGCTATCTCTCTTAACCCTTTCTGTACCGACAACGTCTTTTTCCTATTATTCTAGCTGTATTTAGAGGATTTTGTGCAGTTCAAGAAGGATCTGTGGTAGGAAATAGGGTTCAGTGAGATCATTTGAAGCCTGTTAATTGCTGAAACTGAATGAAATTGTCTACTAATAGCCAGAATAAAGTTCAAAGGACGTCACCGGTACAGAAGAGGTTAACCTTTTTGCTCCCTAAACTGAATAACACTGTACTGTATTGTTGAATAATAGCCACAATAAAATTACAAAAGATATTATCGTACTGAAGGTGTTTATGTTAGTATTTGCGTTTTGTTTGTTATTGTATTTGAAGGTGTGTGTTTTGTTTGTCTCTGTATACGAGAGGGTATGTTTTTGTTAGTTTTGTGTTTTGTTTATCATTGTATTTGAGTGTGTGTGTGTTAAGTATAAGTAGTGGAATGACAGTGTGTGTGTGTGTTGAGTAGTGGAATGACAGTGTGTGTGTGTGTGTTGAGTAGTGGAATGACAGTGTGTGTGTGTGTGTTGAGTAGTGGAATGACAGTGTGTGTGTGTGTTGAGTAGTGGAATGACAGTGTGTGTGTGTGTTGAGTAGTGGAATGACAGTGTGTGAATATAGTAGAGGGGGGGACTTAGTTATGGCTCACTTTCACCTGACACACTTCACTCCTAAAAGCGATGTCACTCGAGCATAGTTTTCTGGCAATTTTCGACGAGCTAGTTTTTCAAGTAGGCCTACCGGTACTATTTAGAGACTCTTTCTCATTGGAATCGGAAACTAGATTGAAGGTAGATTAGGTAGTTTAATTCTTACGAAAATTTAATTTTGAAGCTGTCAGACTATAATTCTATCTATCTATTTATTGCCGGACGCCGTGATCCCCGAGGGATTGGCCATGAACAAATCACCCCCATGTACCTCTGTCCCCAGTCAGTTGACGCCCCTCCTCCCATCCAGCACCACTTTCACGCATATACTTCTTTACACCATCCTTCCACCTCTCTCTCGATTTACCTCTCCCTCTTTGTTATTCCACTTCACTCCTGTACACTCTCTTATTCATTCTCTCGCTTCGCATATGTTCCACATAGCCGAACCATCTCAAGGCAATAATTGCCAATACAAAATTGATGGCAAAATTGACAGTAATTTAACACTGCTCACCAACACTACACTGAAATATAGACATGCAATGGCAAGATATATCATTACATTGAAATATGATTTATAACTTATTGTACAAAATTGTATCTATTGCTTCAATACTGTAATATGGTCATGATTAATAATAATAATAATAATAATAATAATAATAATAATAATAATAATATTTATTCAGTTAGCAATTTGCAGAGTTGGTACCACATAGTATGTTACAAATATGACATGTACCAGCCTTGCATAATTCCAACTAAGGATAGCCCAATAAGGCCGTTAGGCGTATTTCCATTGGGGTCCTTGTGGGATTAGGTTAGCTGGGGAAATGGGGAGGATAAAGAAATAGATACTTTAGAGAAAGTATTTCTAGGGGGTTATTTTAAGATACCTTACATCATATAGTAAATATCAGTAATCCATAATCAGTAATAATTTCAGTTTGGTTTGTCTATCTCTTATGTCATATTTAGTAGTAGACATAAGCTTGGTGCTCCCTTCTCGCAGTTGTCCGGTTCAGGTGTTCCTTCAGACGTAGCCTGAAGGAATACAGTGTTCTCTTTTCACGGACTGATTGGGGTAGGTCATTCCAGTCTTTGATGGCAGTGAAGAAGAATGTTTGCTTACCCTGTCCTTGGATTCTCGGGACCCTAAAATTAAACATCCTGTTTCTTGTATTATGTCCACTCCTCTCATTTGCTTTAACAAAATAATTCTTTAGATACTCTGGAGCTCTGTCATAGAAAATTTGAAGGCATTAGTGAGCCTGATTTGTTTGGCCCTGTCAGAGACATTGAGCATACCTAGTGACTGAAGTTGTTCCTGGCCAACATGTGATCTGGGTCCTAGGTTCAGCATGAACCTAACCATTTTATTTTGAGTGACCTGAAGTTTGTGCTGTGCTGATTTAGATGATGCAGAGTACCAGGATGACACAGAATAGTCAAAATTACAATGAACAAGCGCTTGGCAGAGGGTCTTTTTGGTCGCCGCGGGCAAGCATCCCACCTGTCTATACAGGTATTTTATACGTGCTCTACACTTACTCAGGATAGATTCCAAAATTGTTTCACCTGACAAACTCGCGTCCAGTTTTAGTCCGAGATATTTAACTTGTGACACTGTTGTTATAGGAATATCATTACAGTTGATCGAGAAGCCCACAATGTCTTTCAGTTTGCGTTTTGTTCCACATAAGATGGCTTCCGTCTTGCCCAGGTGAAGAGATAGTCTATTGTCCACTAGCCATTCACTACATGATTCTAGTTCTTTGGAAAGTGAAGCGGCAATACTTATTGGGTCTTTTCCTGAAACCAGAAGCACGCTGTCTTCTGCATACAGTAATAATTTACATGAGACGCTCAGGTCCATGTCGTTCACATAACAGAGAAAGAGTAAGGGTCCAAGGATGCTTCCCTGCGGGACCCCACAGTTAATTGGCATCAGATATATTATCATCAATTTTGACTCTTTGGGTTCTACCACTAAGATAAGATTTAAACCAGTTCACAGACCCTATGCCCATTGCTTGTAGTTTAGTACATAGGATATCATGGTCTACTGTGTCAAACGCTTTTTGTAGATCAAGAAGAACCATGCCGGTGTAGTTACCTTTAGACATTTCTTTACGAATGTGATTTCGAATGTGTTTACGATTACTGTAGTAGAGTACAGTACCGGTAGGGCATGGAATGAAAGAAATGGTGAAGTCTGTAGGAATAGGGGTTGTAATAAAGCTAAAACTGGTGTTAGATTTTTTATGTAAAACTCACTTAACTGAAATCATTGAGACAAGTGGGGTACCTCTATTGTCACAATGGTTATAGTGTCAGTCTAGCAAACGGTTAGTCCCAAGTTCAATCCCAGCAGTGGAGGCTTGGGATTTTTGTGGGAAGACCGGTTCAGTATTCAACCCAGTTTGGCTACTCAAAGTTAAAGTCAGATATCAGAGCCCCAAAATAACCTCCCTTAGAGGGTGATGATGCAGTTTTTAATGTCGTATACTCCCTTGCTTGATAGGACTAGGGCGTGCACTTGTTACAGGGACTTAGTTAGACATTTATCACAAATCTCTAGACCTGAGTGACCAAACTCTTGACATCTACCAATGGCACTGCCTGGGATCGAACTGCTGACCCTTCGATCAACAGTCAGATGCGCTACTGACCAGGCCACGGCCCGTGGCCTGAGCTGAAAATAATGAAAATCTGTGTTTATAGGGTACATAAGAAGAAATGTAGCAGGATAGATGGAGCTCTGTTAACTAAAGAGTCCAAAATTATTATTACCGGTATTATTATTATATATATAAAAAAAAAAAAAAATTGCACAGGGTGAGTTTGTGTTAACTGAATTTCTAAAAGTGTTGTTTTGGCAGTGTTTGGCAGTCATGTTACTTTGATGATACTCTATTTACCCAAGGTGGGGCTGGAGCTGGCATTATCACTAGAGTTAGATGTGGCTAGGGAAACTTCAGAGAGCTGTTGCCTCTTATAGCCGTGAGAGGATTCTTGCTTCGCTTGAAGGGAAGGTGTTTGATATATTTATTACTAGTGCAATGACTTACTGTATGATTCACAAACGTGGCCGATAAACTCTCTGAGGATTGATGACGCACTTCTTTTCGGTTTTCTGGCTATTATTAGACGATTGTGTTCAGATTAGGAAGGGTATAGGGAAGTCAGAGGGTTGATTGAGATAGTCTTTACCCTTTTAATACCCACATATCCTTTCTAAGCTGTATACAAATTGTCTAATGATAGCCAGAATAAAGTGGTAAAACACATCATATCCTCAAGGGGTTAAAGTTGGTTATACAGTAGTTGGATGATACGGTACAGTCGAAGCTAATAGTTTGTCGACAGCCTTGCTCATAGTGATAATATAGGACACAATTTTACCACATGATCAAGATGTAGCCGATAAAACACTTTGTCAGAAGCAGAAAGTTGTAATCTCTCTCTCTCGCTCAGTCACTTACTCTCACAAACACAAACTATACCATGTTCCAAATAAGTAGGCCAAAACTTTTCAACATTAACCTTTATAACTCACAAACGACTTGTCATCAAGCTAATTATATCTACCCTTTGGGAAGACTTAGCCATGGAATAGGTGTGAAAATTAACAGCCCATTTGCTGTAGCCCTTTTTGAGTTTAAAAGGTTAGGGTTCACGATATCTGGACTACCTAATTGGTACAGGGTATAGTGTAGTGCATTATACAATCTCCCTCCTTCCATTTCAAGTATCTCTCCGAAATGGACCGCAAGGTCTCTTGAGATACTAACTATTCCTTGTAACTCTCTCACACACACACACATTTGGAGGATGACACAGATTTATGGGAAGAGTGAAAGTAAAAGAGAGAAACCTAGATGACCAAATTGTTTGAGGAGCTAACATAAATTAGAAACAATGTTATAATATATACAGTACTGTATATATATATATATATATATATATATATATACTGTATATATATACAGTATATATTATATACTGTATATATATATATATATATATATATATAGGCTATAAAATATTCACAAACAGAGCAAACGAGATGGGTGACATATTTTGTACTGGTACCGGTACTTGATTATCACTTAATCAAGCTGGCAGAGTTAATTAACCCCTCCTGCACCGGCGACGTATTTTGTATTTGGTTTCAGCTATATTTAGACAGTATTTTAAGGCTTAGGAAGGATATATGGTAGCTAAAAGGTTTAACTGAGATAGTCTGTGGCCTTATTATTAGTAGATGTCGTTCCTAAGCTGGATAAAATAGCTTAATAGTTGCCAGAATATGATGAAAAGGACGTCACCGGTACTGTAAGGGTTAATAAATGAAAATGTTGAAATAGAGGGATGACTTATACAAAACAAGCAAGATTGAACAGGGAAAGGTAATCAACTGTGTGTGTGAAGTTCAGTATAAAGGTCTACCTTTGTATGTAGGGAATGATGTATTGGTTAAGGGGAGATATCCACTTGAGGGACTTTTTTCTGGACCCCTTTCTCTCTCATGTCTAGCCCCATTGCTTTTGAGATTTTAAGATGTTTGCCCCATTAGTTTGGCGATTTTAAGAAGTTTCACCCCATTTATGTAACTTTTAAGACCTTTCATCCCATTTAGGTGTCGATTTTTTCCTGGCGAGCGATAGCGAGCCTGTAATTTAGGAGGCACCGGCCTTCGGCCGGGAAATTTTTCTACCGAAAAATGTACACATTTATCTTGAAAAGGGGTCAAGGGGGTGTAATTTCAAGCTTGATGGAGGTCTAGGAAACACACTAAAAACCTCCCCTTAAGGGCAGATGGGTCGGTTTTTTACTGGACCCCCTTCTCTCTCATGTTTACTGGCCCCCCCTTCTCCCTCTCAAAAACGCGTACTCTCAAAAGAACAAGTTGACGATATGCAACACAATCTAGATAAATTGTCATGTTGGGCCCAAATTTGGCAAATGAGTTTCAATGCGGATAAATGTAAAGTACTACATGTCGGATACCTAAATGAGAAAGCAAACTATTCGATGAATGGCACTCAGCTTAAGAATGTAAACAGAGAAACTGATCTGGGAGTAACAATATCGAGTAACCTAAAACCGAGTCAACAATGTTCAGAAGTTGTTAAGAAGGCAAACAAAATAATTGGCTTTATAGGCAGGTCATTTGAGCATAAATCCAAAGAAGTTATCCTAACCCTTTACAATTCCTTAGTCCGCCCTCTTCTGGAATACTGCGTTCAATCCTGGTGCCCTTATTACCAAAAAGATATAAACAAGCTAGAACGAGTTCAACGTAGAGTTACCAAAATGATACCTAGCCTAAAGAACAAACCATACGAAGAGCGTCTTAGAGAATTAAATCTATTTCCTTTAACCCAGCGCAGATTAAGAGGTGACTTAATTCAAGTGTTCAAAATCATCAAAGGCATCGACAATATGAACTGTAGTAAGTACTTCACTATCGACCAATCTAATTACACGCGGGGAAACGGTTGCAAATTATTGGTAAATCTTTTAACTCGCACGAATCTAAGAATTTCTTCTTCAATCGAGTTGTCAACTTGTGGAATGGGCTTCCCCGAGACGTTATAGACTGCAGCCCCGTTGATTCATTTAAATTCCGCCTAGACAAATATCTCGCATCAAACCCGCGACTGACTGCGTTTGTAAATGAATAACTTTATCCTCCCCTCAGTTACTAACCCATATGTCCCCTACTAACTTCCTAGTCCTGCCACGTTAGTGGCAGGGCAGTAGTTCCCTTTCCAATGTTCCCTTACCCACTCTAAACCACTGTTTGGTCACTTGATCCTCAGTGTTTTGGAGGACAAGCAACCTAGAAGGGTCACTAGACCTGTTGTTGCTTGATTTCCTTTGTACTCCTTTGTACTCCCTCATGTTTACCGGCCCCCCTTCTCCCTCATGTTTAGGCCCATTAGTTTTGATATTTTAAGACGTTATGGCCCATTAGTTTGGCGATTTTAAGACCTTTCACCCTATTTCTTTGTCAACATTAGGACCTTTTGTGGCATTTAGGTGTCTTATTTTTTCCTAGCGAGCGAAAGCGAGCCTATAATTGTAGGAGGAGCCGGGTTTTTGTTTCTACCGAAAAATGTACACATTAATCTAGAAGGGGATTCTAATGGATGTTTTTAAAAGTTTGAGGGAGGTCTAGGGAGGAAACTAAAAAGATAATAGATATACAGTATGAAATAATCGACCAAAAAGATAATAGATATACAGTATGAAATAATCGACCCAACAAAATCAACCCGTCTCCCTTTATGTTTGTACAGTTTAACTACAAAACATCTTCCTCACAGAGTTATGGAATGGTTGAAAAGTGGTATACCACTCAAAATAATGAGTTAGTGAAAATGATATAAGTTAAGCCGGTATCACGCGAGCACTTTTTCCCTCAACACTGGTCTGGCAGCTTATGAGGTCAACATGTACAATATTTCGGTGACCTAAATTCATCTACCAGCAGTCTAGTTACCGATACTAGTGCATACTATTCCAGAAATGTAATTCATCTACCAGCAGTCTAGTTACCGATACTAGTGCATACTATTCCAGAAATGTAGCCAGCAATGTTTTGATGATCGAATGTTGACTATAAAAGCTCTCGTGTGATACCGGGTTTATGGTAGGAGAAATGTAGGTGAAATGGTGGAAAGGTGTGTAGGTGAAATGTTGGGCACCTATGTTGGTTCTTAGGCCACTCATCCCCTATGTGGTTGTGGTGGTAGTAGTGGTAGGTAGGGTTGTGGTAGGTGTGATGGTGGTGGTAGGGGGGGTGAGGGTAGTTGTGGTTGGTGGTGGTGGGGTAATGAGGGTAGGTATGGTGGTTGTAGTTGTGGTAGGTATGGTGGTGGTGGTAGGTGGGGTTGTGGTTGTGGTAGGTGTGGTGGTGGTAGGTCTGGTGGTGGTAGGTGGGGTGGTGGTGGTAGTAGTAGTGGTAGGTGGTGTGGGGGTGGTAATGATAATGGTAGGTGGGGTAATGAGGGTAGCTATGGTAGATAGAGTGGTTATGGTAGGCGGGGTGGTCATTCGTGGTACATTAGCTACTATTAATAGTTAACTAATGGACGGATATGATTGAACATCGTCTGTACCTTCATAATACTACCAAAGCAGACATCATTCAGGTTTGGCAAATATTCGATGACAGCTGCTGTGCTAGAAGGACAAAACAAGTATAGAGAGACACACTTATTAAATGTTTGCATGTTAGTGTTTATATTGAGGCTTACATGTAAAGTAGGCTCAAATACTGTTTTACCATCTTTGCCCCTTTTGAGGCAACGTGTAATTATGTAATCCCATGTACTTATGCTTTCTCAATAAACAATCAATCAAATCAATCAATCAAATCAATCAAATCAATCAATCAATCAATCAATCAATCAATCAATCAATCAATCAATCAATCAATCAATCAATCAATCACACCCAGCACCTCCTGACATACTCCTCCCCCCTTGATATTGGTATGAAATGGGACGAAAGGTTTTATAATCCACAAACTAATGGGGGCGAACGTCTTACAATCTGAAAACTAATGGGGCTGAACATGAAGAATGGGGACCAGAAAATACGACCCATCTCCCCTTAAACCCAATTCACCATACTTTTTATTTATCAGAAACCTATATTGTTATTGCAAGTCTGTTTAATAGCGACGTTTACGGCTCAAACTTCCTTATTGCCCAAAACTCCCAAGTCATTAGTATTAAGAGGGTGGTGATGATTCGAGAGAGAGAGAGAGAGAGAGAGAGAGAGAGAGAGAGAGAGAGAGAGAGAGAGATCCACAGTGATAAGGATTGGTGATGTAAAAGTAGATAGGTTGTATAGGTGAGATTTGTTTGTTGACTATTGTTGGTGGAGAGAGAGAGTGTGTGTGTGTGTGTGTGTGTGTGTGTGTGTGTGAAAGTAGATAGGTTGTATTGGTGAGACTTGTTTGTTGACTATTTTGATGAATGCGAGTCAGTGGTATAATGATTTTAAGGGGGTACTACTCGCGTTCTATGGACCCCCTTCTCCCTCATGTTTAGCATATTAGTTTTGAGGTTTTAAGATTTTCGTGCCGTTAGTTTGACGATTTTAAGACCTTTCGCCCCATTTCT
>CM064496.1:58381388-58388888 GCA_032716605.1 Paralithodes platypus | reverse complement strand
ATAACATTCTTTACCTTGTACAGTCGGTCTAATAAATGATGTCTTGGCACCAAGTATATTTCGTTCAATAATTGGTATCAGCAATGTCTAAAACTTGATTTATTGATTTCGAGTGAGATATACAAACATGTTCCTACACTTATCCACACTATTCAACATCTGATAGACATTAATGCAGCACAGAGCGAGCCAGACGTAATGATAGCTGGGACATGACTTATTAGTGCGACCGTACTTGCAACAACAGAAACATTGATAGATAATTTGAATGTTGGTGATTAATTCAGTAACAGCGACCATCGTACGATAACTTTCAGTTTAAAGTTTACTAGTAACGAACCAAATGGTAGCATCGAGAAAGTCCCTAATTTCAAGAAAGCACTCTTCCATAAACTTAGAGCTAACACACACGCCAACAACACACACACACACTAACAACACACACACACACACACACAGGCAAAGGGTTGATAGGTACTGGAGAGGGAAGGGAAGGGGGGTACTGATGGGTTTGGGGTAGGATGAGTACTGGGGGGATAGGGAAAGGAAGGGAGGGGGTTATGGGGAGGGAAGGGGGGTTAAGGGAAAAGGGTGGGTGGGTAGGTATTGGGTACTGGAGAGTACAAAGGAGTACAAAGGAAATCAAGCAACAACAGGTCTAGTGACCCTTCTAGGTTGCTTGTCCTCCAAAACACTGATGATCAAAGTTCCAACGTGTTAGAGTGGGTAAGGGCACTACTGCCCTGCCACTAACGTGGCAGGACTAGGGAATTTAGTACGGGGACATCTGGGGTTTAGTAACTGCGGGGATGATAACGTTATTCAGTTACACACGGCAGTCAGTCGCGGGTTTTGATGCGAGATATTTTTCTAGGCGTAAGTTAAATGACTCAACGGTGCTGCAGTCTATAACGTCCTGGTTAAGCCCATTCGCCACAAGGTTTACAACTCGATTGTAAGAGAAATCCTTAGATTCGTGGCGAGTTAAAAGATTTACCAATAATTTTTGCAACCGTTTCCCCGCGTGTAATTAGATTGGTCTGATAGTGAAGTACTTACTACAGTTCATATTGTCGATGCCTTTGATGATTTTGAACACCTTTAATTAAGTCCGCCACTCTTAATCTGCGCTGGGTTAAAGGAAATAGATTTAATTCTCTAATACGCTCTTCCGTATGGTTGGTTCTTTAGGCAATATTATCATTTTGGGAACTCTACTTTGAACTCGTTTCTAGCTTGTTTATAATCGTTTTGGTAATAAGGTCACCAGGATTGAACACAGTTATTCCAAATAGGGCGGACTAGAGGAATTGTAAGAGGCTTAGGATAATTACTTCTTGGATTTATGCTCAAGGACCCTGCCTATAAAGCCCATTATTTTGTTTGCCTTCTTAACAACCTTCCTGAACATTGTTGACCTCGTGTTTTTAGGTTACTTCGATATTGTTCCTCACCAGATCCAGTTTCTCTGTTTACATTCTTAAGGGGAGAATGAGGGGAGGGAAGGGGTGGTACTGGGGGGTTTAGAGGAAAGGGGGGGTAGGTAGTAGGGGTAGTTTTCGGGTGGGAAGGTGGGAAGTACTGGTGGGTTAAGGGGCAAGGTGAGGGTAGGAAATAGGATTGGTCCTGGGGGTTAGAGGAAAGGGTACTTGGGGGGGCGGGGGGTAGGATGGGTACTGGGGAGGGGAGGGAATGGGGGGGGGGGGGTAGGATGGGTACTGACGTGGCAGAAGGTAGTGGGTGGGCAGCAGACGTGGCTGGATGGGTTGGAGGGAGTGACCAGGTGTTACAAGGAGTAGTTATAGTCTATTCGCTGTAAGTAGGCGAAACATCAATGACCTCTATCCTCTGTAACTCAAAAAGGGCTAGAGCACATTGGCGGTACATTTCCACATATATTCCATGACTGCCTCTTCCCAAATGGTAGAAATATTAGCTCGATTCCTCTAGTGGTTTATGAGTTATAAAGTTTAGTGGTCGATATTTTTGGACTACCTACAGTATAATGAATGGACTATAGTATCTCAAAGGCCTTGCGGTCCACTGTGCTCATTGCAGAGTGGGCGAAATACTATCTACTCTCTGTTATTGCCTTTCTCCGGTGGTAATGCATATGATAAAGACTTTATAAAATCGTCTAATAGTTGCCAGCATATAATGAAACAGACGTCACCGGTTCAGAAGGGGTTAACGAGAGGAATGAAAGGACTGTTTGTCTGTTTTTGTCCCGTGGGGGTGGATACTGATCATACTGGAGAGCCTTCCGTTTGACAGTGAAGGGATGGAGATGGCCCGAGAAAAAAAGAGAGAGAGAGAATGATATATTATATTATTGCTAAGTTCTGGTGTCACACGAGCGATTCTTCCGGCAATTTTCCTGGGGCATCAGATGGCTTGGGGGGTTGTTATTTTATATTATTTATTTATTTTTGTCTTTATTAGTTTATTTTTTTTTTTTTTTTTTTTTTTTTTTATTATTATTTTTTTTTTTTTAGGGGGGGGGGGGGGGATTCTGCTTGCTTTTTGCCATTTTCGAGCAATGTATTTTAGTTTGTCCCCTAGACTTACAAAAACCATTCCCAGACGTCCTTCAAACTAACTAAACAAAATACCCACTCAAACCACGTTCCAGCTAACTTTTTACATTTTTCGATATAGAAATGCCCAGGTCAAAGGCCGATTTCTTCAACGTTGCAGGTGCAGGCTCGATATCTCACCCAGAAAAATATTGACACTTGTTTTTGTTCTATATGAATGAATGAGACAAAGGGCAAAGCTGCCTGTAATAAGTGTCTCCCCCAAAGTTGAAAGAGTGACAGGGAGCCAAAATCAAGGTACGTTAGAGTCATAATATGTGGACACATGGAGCTTGAAGCAGTTTAATTCATAGGATTAGGGAAAGACAGATTGAGGGAGAGACTTCCAAAGCTTGCTTGTTGAGTAGAAGAGAGACAGGGAAATGTTTTTCTAATCTTGAGTTTGAGAGTTGGACAGAATAGGGGTGGGAGTTTGTTGAAAGGAGGGTGCCCCCCACTCTCCGTAAGGGAGGCGGTATACACTGAGAGAGCTCTGAATGACACTGATTATTGTAATAGCGGTGGAAGAGTGAGAGAGATGCAATATTGCGGCGTGTAGTACAAAGGAAATCAAGCAACAACAGATCTAGTGACCCTTCTAGGTTGCTTGTCCTCCAAAACACTGAGGATCAAGTGTCCAAACAGTGGTTTAGAGTGGGTAAGGAACAGTTGGAAAGGGAAATTACTGCTCCCTGGACCTATTTCCGTGGCAGAGGATTAGAGGTAGGATGTAGGACAGATGGGTTAGTAACTGAGGGGGGGATAAAATAAAGTTATTCATTTACAAACGCAGTCAGTCGCGGGTTTGATGAGAGATATTTGTCTAGGCGGAGTTTAAATGAATCAACGGTGATGCAGTCTATAACGTTTCGGGGAAGCCCGAAGAGATTGTAGGAAATTGGTGAGAAGAGGCGAGTTGATGAGATAAAAAGCTTTTGACTACCATTTTGAGAAGTGCGAACAATACTTGATACATGGGCGCACTTTGCCCCTATACAGAGCAAGAAGTTGTGCAAGGGTGAAGAACCCACGGAGACGGTTGAAGTGAATCGTCCTATTATCACCAAACTACTGGGGTGAAACGTCTTAAAATCTCCAAACTAATGGAGCACAAGAGGGGATATACAAAAGGATATTTTATTCATATTGCCAGAATACACTCAAAATGCGTCATAATCTAGAAAGGATAAATACATCTTATAATAATAGTCAACATTGAATACCCTATCTCTATTGATTTATATAATGTATAGCCTACATTTAATGTATTTATATAATGTATAGCCTATATTTAATGTATTTATATAATGTATAGCCTATATTTAATGTATTTATATAATGTATAGCCTATATTTAATGTATTTATATAATGTATAAGCTCTATTTTAATGTATTTATATACTGTTATAGCCATATTTCATGTATTTAATAATGTATAGCCTATATTTAATGTTTTAATAATGTCATAGCCTATAGTTTAGTATTTATTAATGTCGAGCCTATATTTACTGTATTTTATATATGTATACCATATATTTAATGTAGTTATAATACCTGTATTACGCCTAATTTATGTATTTATATAATGTATAGCCTATATTTAATGTATTTATATAATGTATAGCCTATATTTAATGTATTTATATAATGTATAGCCTATATTTAATGTATTTATATAATGTATAGCCTATATTTAATGTATTTATATCAATTTATAGCCTGATTTAAATGTATTTATTAATTTATAGCCTACATTTAATGGATTTAATATATGTATAAATAGCCTATATTTAATGTATTTATATATAGTATCCTATATTTAATGTATTGATATAATTATAGCCTACAATTTAATGTATTTATATATGATATCCTATATTTAATGTATTTATATAATGTATAGCCTACATTTAATGTATTTATATAATGTATAGCCTATATTTAATGTATTTATATAATGTATAGCCTACATTTATGTAATTTATATCATGTAGATCCCTATATTTAATGTATTTATATAATGTATAGCCTACATTTAATGTATTTATATAATGTATAGCCTATATTTAATGTATTTATATAATGTATAGCCTATATTTAATGTATTTATTTAATGTATTTATATAATGTATAGCCTATATTTAATGTATTTATATAATGTATAGCCTGTATTTACATGTATTTAATATAAATTGTATAGCCGATATTTATGTATGTATATAATTTATAGCAGCCGTATTTAATAATTGATTACATTTTATTTTATGTTTTGGTACCATGCCACACGAACGATATTAGTGGCCTTTTTACTGGCAATTTAAACTTGGAACTGAAAGGGTTAGGGAATAGGGCCGCATATTGGTAAGGTAAGGTGGAAGGGAGTGGGGGAGGGTGGGGGGAGGGACTTTGGGATGTTGCTAAAGGTAAGTGAGGAGCGAGGACGGGAGGGAAGGGGGCTGGGGGGGTGAGTGCTAAGTAAGGTGGTAGGGTAGGAAGGTGGATGGTTGCTAAGGTAAGGTGGAATTTTGTGGAGAGAGGGGGGGGGGAGAGTTGGTATTGCTAAGGTAAGGTGGGAGCGAGGAATGGGGGGGGGATTGATAGGGATGGAGGGATGGTAGGAAGAAGGTTTGGGTTGACGTTAGTGTATGGGGGGGGGAGCGGGGTGGGGTGGATTGCTAAGGTAAGGTGGGAGGGAGGAAGCATGGGGGGTATGTTGAGACTGAGCTACCAGGGAGGTCAAAATTAATGTGCAAGATAAACAGTCTGGAAGCCCGCCCTATCTTTCGTTGACTCATCTGCCACTATCTTCTTATCTCCCTTGCCTTCTCACAGCTGTTTCTCTCTTATCTTCTTCTTCTATCTTGTTACTATCTTCCTCTAAGGGCTCGGGCTTTTATCACCACTCCCTGCGGATTTTGGGGCGGGTAATTTTTAAAAGTGTGAGATAATCCGCCGGTGCCTCCTGGCAACTCCTCCTCCCTCTTCCTACCCTTACGAGTACCACGTAGACTTGCCCCCGTCATCTGTCGTGGTTGCCAGTTTAGCTCTTTTTTACTGTGCAGCTTAGCGTGTTTACTTCTGTATAGCGATGTTCTTGACGTCTAGCGACATGGACCAAAGCGAGATTATAGAGGTTCCGTCATATTTTTACGTGTTATTCTAGCAATTTGTACCTTAGTGTAGTAAAATTCCCCCGTTTCTATGATTTAGCTCAATTTTATTAATCAATTAAACCTAGCGGTGGATGTGATGTAGACTTGGCAACCCTGAGATGCATGGGTAAACTAACTAGTGTCAGTAGAGCCGTCATAGCGGGAGGGTGTGTAGTTGTTGGCTCTGAATTTCCTCACTTGGCCCTGGAAAACCCCATATTTACACTAGCCTCACCATGGGATTCGGCGGCAAAGGTAGGAAGGAAGGGGTGGGCGGTCGTGCAGAGACAGGGGTTTGAGTCTCAGCCAAGTACAAAATACGAGTCCATAGTTTATACAATGTATGACGTTACTGGTCGAAAGGGTTGATTTATATGTTATATTAGAGTCTCAGCAATAGTCACGTCAGCAAAGTAAAAATTTTCTATGTGAACGAGGGAGACAAAAGGCAAACCTGCCTGTGACGTGTGCCTCCCCCAGAATTGAAAGAGTGACAGGGCCAAAATCAAGGAATGTACGAGCCAAAATACCTGGACACACTGAGTTTGAAACAATTTTAGTCATAGGATGAGGGAAAGGTGGTTTCAGGGAGAGAATTCCAGAGCTCAGCTGTTGAATAGAAGAAAGATTGGGAATATCGTTTCACTCTTGGGTTGGAGAGTTGCACAAAGTAGGGATGGGATTGTCGTGCAAGTCGGGTGCTACGTGCTCTACGTAGAGGAGGTGGTATACACTATATCGCTCTGGGGAACACTGATTATTGTAATAACAAGAGATGCAACATTTTGACGAAGAGAGAGTGATTGCAGAGAATTAGTAAGTGGACGTGAGTTAATGAGACGAAAGGCTTTATTTTCTACCTTGTCTATAAGTGCTATATGAGAGGATCCTCGCCACACATGTGAACAATACTCAATTCATGTAGTTAATACAATATAAGACGTTACTGGTAGAAAGGGTTGATTTATTTGGGTTTACAGTCGTGGGCAGAAGTAGGTTTAAGTTTTGAGGGAGGGGTCATGACGTAAGTTTCAGCAATAGTTACGTCAGCAAAGTACAAATACGAGCCTTTATATGTTTTTGTAATTGATGACGTTATTGGTCGAAAGCGTTGTTTAATTTGGGTTTACAGTCGTGGGCAGAAGTAGGTTTAAGTTTTGAGGGAGGGGTCATGACGTTGTGTTTTAACAATAGTAACGTCAACAAAGTACAAATACGAGCCTGTAGTTTATATAATTTATGACGTTACTTGTCGAAGGGTTAATATATTTATTTACTATAGCAATAGTTACGTCATAAATGTACAAATACTACAGCAATAGTGACGTCAGCAAAGTACAAATACAAGCCTATAGTTTATACAATTTATGACGTTACTTGTCGAAAAAAAAAATTGGGTTTACAGTCGTGGGCAGAAGTAGGTGTAAGTTTTGAGTTGAAGGAGGGGTCATGACGTTGAGTTTCAGCTTGGGAGTTGTCAAGTTCTTTTTCATTAATTAACACTCAGTTCCAAAATGTTCGTTCATTATGGGCTGGATGACACCTGAGGGAGGGGTCGTGGCTTTTATTTGATCACTAGCTAGAGTTGTATAATATTCGGACAATATAAAGATGATGTAATGATAACATCCCCCCCCCCCCGCTTTTATTCGTGGCCTACAGCGTTGTCTTATACCATGTCATTCCTATAGGTGTCCGAAATTTTCGGCGTACAAATGTAGTACTGATTCTGAAAAAAAACAAAATATCCCCTAGATCGCCTACGTCGCAAG